>PVJA010027498.1:0-28493 GCA_004027025.1 Myocastor coypus | reverse complement strand
TTTTTTTTTTTTCACATTGTATAGGGACTCTATGTACTTTATAATTGCAATTCTATGAGATCCAGGAAAAAGTAAATTATGGAAAAAAGCAACTGGATAAATAGTGATCAGCACTTAGCAGGTAAGGTAAGATGCCTTGTCAAAGCATAGTGCGTCTTTATGGCTGTACTATCATACTTCATAACACTACAGTAATTGGTATACACCATTTTTATTTGTAAAATCCAGTAAAATATACAACCTCAGGAATGAACCATAAAGCAAACTGTAGATTCTGATGTCATTTTAGATGAGAATACAAAAGATAAGGAAAACATTCAAGAAAAAAATTACAGTTTCACTGAACAAAATGATGGGGATTCAATGATGGTTGTCATATTGCATATTGTTATCTTCAGATTAGTTGTTCAGTTTACCAGGCAGAAGTCTGCAGGATTGGTCAAAATTTATTAAAAGATCATTTTAAAAAGAGAGGGAAAATATTTAAATATTAACTGTTCCTTTTAATAGAGCTACAGAAATCAGTAATATGATTTGGGATGTTAATGAAGATTAAATGAATTTTCATCAACAATAGCAAATAGTCTGTTTTGGTGTGGAATTCTGGCTATGAGGAAAGCTTAAATATGCAGGGACAGAGGATATATGAATAACATTGGTAGTTTCTCCTATTTTGCAGTGAAGTGTAAGCTACTTTAAAGTCAAGGTCTTGGGGCCCAGCAGAATGGCTCAGTGGTCTAAAGCGCCTGTTTAGGAAAGCTTCGGTGGCTGCACGGACTGTGGTTCGATCCCCAGCACCACATGCTATGCCAGCCCTGCCCTCAGGGCAGGCTGAGCTGGCCATAAAAATAAACAACAGGTTAAAAAAATTAAAAAAAATAAAGTCAAGGTCTTAAAAATCATTCCTTAATGCAGTGTGAGTTTGGTAGAAGATATTTTTTACACTGTTGTGCCCTTGATCTAATTTGTTAAAACCTGTCTCTGTTTTAGAATTTTATTCAAATATTTCTTAAAATGGTTGCAAAGCACCTGCTTAGAGACACAGTGGCCAGGGTTCAGTCCCCGGCGTGCTGTGCCAGTCCCGCGCCCAGGGTGCACTCAGACTGCTATTGAGACTGTAACCCCAGCACTTACTTAGTGAGACCCTGTACACCCTGTACTAAATACAAAAATAAACTGTAATAGATTTGCCTTAGTAACTATATATATTTAACCTTTAATAATATTTTAACCTATATCCTTCTAATATTACACATGATTGAATACATTTTTATTGTATTCTTTTTTTTATTATTATTATGTCTGTATCCGCCTGCCTTGGTGGTGGGACGTCATGTGTTGCCAGGGGTCGAATTTTGGTCCCTGTGGTTGCCTAAGCTTTCCTAAGCAGGCACTGAACCATCTTGTGAGCCCCCATTTTTATTATTTTCTAGTACCTTTTAAAATGGAATTGAATTTTCCTTTGGTGATTTTAAAATCTGCTTTCTGTAATTTCATTCCCATAAATACTTGGACATTATACTTACCATCTATGAAGTAATTCTCATGAGAATTATTATTATTATTATTGTTATTATTATTATTATTATTTTACCAGGGCTCAAACTCAGGACTTTGTGCTTGCCAGGCAGGTGTTTATACTAGTGAGCTACATCCCTGGGCTCTTGTGTAATTTTTGCTTCTTGAGCTTTATCTATTTATCTATCTATTTATTTATTTATTTATTTATTTATTTATTTGGTGGGACCAGGGTTCGAACTCATGACCTTGCATTTGCCCAGCAGGCACTTGTGCCTTGGAGCTATCTCCCCAGCCCCTATTCATTTAGCTTATAAATTATTTTCTTTGAAATTCCTTGTTTCAAGCATGCCTTTTAATTTCTTACTCGGAATTTTTAGCCATGAGTATGGGATAATATTTCTACTGCTTATGTGGGAAGGTAGAAATTTTATTATATGTTTAATCTATTGTTACATAAACAAGGAACATAAGAAATCCTTAGAATGCCCTTTCCTTCGTTATGAAATTGTGCATCATAGTCAGATTTTTTTCTTTTTCTTCATGTATTTAGTTGTTGCGGGGTCTCACTCTTAAGCTTGGACATGGGCTGATCCACTTGTTTTCAGCCTCCCCATTGCTGGCATTACAGGCTTATGCCACTATGCGCAGACTCTGGCTGGCTTGGCCCACCCCAAGGGCCAGGGTGTCATGGCCTGTGGCGCCATGACACTATCAGCAGGCTCTGTAGGCCACTGATCAATCTCTCCAGCCCCTGTAGTTACGTGTCTTTGTACATCGATAGAAATCTAATTTTCATGACTATGTGAGGAAGGATTTAAAGTATGATAATTGCGATTCCACAGAGCTTCCAGAAAGAATATTTGTGCAGAAGTGTATACTACCCTGAAATTTCTGTGCTTAATTCACAGAAAATAAGCTGAGTTTGTATATTACATTCTGAGCAAGGCAGAATGGACCCTGACAAATAACAGCTCTATTGCTAAAGGACCCTGCCAAAGAAAACTTCCAAATGATTCAACTATCAAATAAAAATGAAATCCTTAATTCAGATATTTTTCCAGGTGCATGAAAGTAATTGTTTTGGATAAACCCAAACACTATGCTATGAAATAACTACCATACCAAAATGTTTATAATTAGAACAAAGGTAAATATTCTATCAACTCGATGTTGAAAAAAGAATGCCATCAGTACATCGAGGAAGGCAAAGCGGTCTCTAAACTTCACCCTTCATTGATTCCCATGTTAGGCGCTGTTAACAGCCGAGCATCAGGAAAAAATCTGATTGGTGCTGAACAGCAGATAACGAAGGTGTTGCTCATGGTCAGCAGAGAGGATTCAGAAACTTAAGTTACAGTTACTGTGGCAAGGGCACAGCTATTTAGTGTCATTCCCTCAGTAAGTGCGCTTACTTGGACTTTTGCAATAAAATATTTGAAAAGATGATTAAAAGTAAGTGATTTTTCAATTATGAAAATATGCATCTCACATTATTCTAAAGAAAATGTGATGGATATATTGCCATTCCGTCCTGTGACTTAAACATTTTTCCTGCAGTGTATCTTAAGTAAACATTGCATGTCCAAACTCTGCAGGATCCCACTATTAGACTGGACTTGTAGTGATCCATCTGTTTACAGCCTCCCAAGAGCTGGCATTACAGTTCCAGGCCATCACACCCGTCCCCAATTGCCAGCTCAGCGCCCCCTGGGGGCAGGGCCGGCACAGCAGGCCCAGGGATGGAACCCCTGTCCCTGCCCCTGCCCCTGCTTGCTTGCAGGAGCTTTAATCTGCTGAGCTAATTCGATGGCCCTCAAGCTCTTTAAAGAATAAGTTTGTGAGCAACTTGGGACTTACTTTTGGACTTAGGTATTAGTATTTATTTTCAAGGTGGAATTTATTGCTCTTTGCCCACTTTAATTTGTTTGCTTATTTGTTTCCACCGGCCAAAGGGATTTTATTTCGCTACCTTTATATGGACTTTTCTTACCGGACCAATCTTGTGCTAACCTCTATGTTCAGAATTGAACAGTACTCTGTCCTTGATTTTGGCAAGCACGGCTCACAGAATATTTAAAAAGTACAGTTCAAAAAGTGAATAGCATTTGAGTTACAATTCAGACAACTTACACGGGTTTATTCCCCAAAGAGAGATATTTTCCATCAATAAAGTTGGATGAAAATATTTATTTAAACATAATACATTTAGAGGACTTAAAAATACATTGATTGATAAACACTGGAGTTGGGATAAACTCTGAAGGGTTAATTAAGGAGCCTCATTCACTAAAATCAACCTTGAAGTTAATGTTGCTTTTCCTTTTTGCATTCATGCTATTTCTTATCAATATTTTGTAAAGCTTCTCAACCACAGTTTAATGTTACTTGTAAAGCAGAGACCAGGGATGCAATACCCCAGCCTGCCCTGCTAGCTGCATTCCCAGGGGCATGCTGAGAAGGCAATTGAGTCTGGGCATGGCGGTGTGCACCTGTAATCGTAGCTCTTGGGAGGCTGTAACACTACAAGCCCCCTCTAGCAGTGAAACCCTGAACACTCTGTAGACCCTTCTCTAAAATACAAAAATAGTAATAATAATAATAAAATAATATTACTTGTAAATATTAGGGTGAAATAAACTGTTATAATTAATCTGTTCATTGATTTTGCTATCTATAAACAGTATTATTCTCTCATCTTCCTTATATTTTTCTAAGCACTGTGCCGCTTCAACCCATTAAGGGAACCTAGAGCTTTAATAACAATTTTCGTGCACTTTGCCAGTTATTTTAGCTGAATTTGATAGTATTCTGGCATCAAGATACAACTTAATAGCTAAATTAAAGATCCAATTTAAATGTAAAAGCATTTACAACTATTAAGATGACTTTTTAGCTCTATTAGAAAATAAATTATTTCCAGTGAATTCTAAAAGCTTTAAATAATCTCAGTTATATTTTTAGTATGAAATTTTACTGAATTTATATGTTCTCTTAGAAAGGAATAAACTATGTTTTATATTTTCTTCAATTAAGTCAGTGAAATAGTTTCATTAATATTCATTAATTCAAAATTAAAGTTAGCATGTGTGAATAATTATTCAATATTTCTTCTATCAGCGGTTTGGTTATCACTTTATTATTCTCTTAATGGTTACCCTAGAGATTACAACATGCATCTTGACTTACTATGGTCTACTTTAAATTAGTTCTCTGTTTGCTCAAAATGCAAGTGCCTTACAATTATTATATACATTTTCTACATTCCCACTTTGGAACTTTCATCTTTTATTTCACATCATTATATATTCCTGAGAACATAATAATTGATCTTTTATATCTCAACATCTATGTATTTTGCTTGCCCATTACTTTTCTCATTCACCCCAATGCTTTCTCCAGATGTTTGGCATTTGTTTAGTATTCTCTTCCTTGATTGTAAAGAATTAGTGTTGATAATTATTTTAGTTCAGGTCTACTGGCAACAAGGTGGCACAGATAGTGTATCTGAAAATATCCTTTCATTTCCTTTGGTTTTGAAAATATTTGCAAAATGTGAAATTCTTGGAAAAAAGTTTTAAAATTTTTCCTTCTGAAAAACATGTAACATTGAACAAGTCAGTTGTCAAGATGCTAATGTTTTCTTAATGGTATCATATTATTTATTTTGCTAGTTATTTTCAATACCTGTAAAAAATAAATTACATGATCACGTGCCACAGAACGTTTTATCTTTTGCTTTACTTCTTTGGGATAAAAAAGTTTATTAAATAATGGGTGGAGATTATATATATATTATATATATATAATATATATTATATATAATGGGTGGAGATTAAATAATGGGTGGAGATTATATATATATATATAATATATATTAGGAATTTTTATGTGTTTATGTACTTCATTAAGATGTTCACTCCTCCCCGGGGGATCTCATGTTCATTAATCCTGTTAACTGTGTCTCAAAGTTCCTTCTTAGCATTTATCTTTCTGAATGTCAAATTGGATTTTTGTTTTCTAATCTTTCTTTTAATGTGTCTAGTGGCCGTAAATTCTGTTTAACAAATTAGTTTCAGATATGTTAGGTTTCGGTTCCAGGATGGCTGTTTTGATTCTTTCTAAATTTTATTTTATTTATTTAATTTTATGTATTTGGTTGTTACAGGATCTCACTATGCAGCTTGAACTTATGATGATCCTCCTGCTTTCAGCCTCCTCCGTGCTGGAATTACAGGTGTGTGTCACCATGCCTGGTCTTGGTGGCTGGCTTAGTGTGCCCAGGGGTGGGGCCAGGACTACATGTGGTGCTAGGGATCGAACCAAGTACCCTACACTTGCCCAAGCTTACCTAAGCAGGGCTTTTAGTCCACTGAGATATCTCACTGGCCCCTGACTGTTTTAATACAGAGTTAAATTGATGGTTGAAAATCTCTATGTTTTAATCTGCCTTCCTGATTTATCTTTTGCTATATGTTTTTAAACATATTAATCATATGCCCTCTGTGTGATACATCTAGGGTGTATTACCTATGTTCATTTTCTTTTATTTTGATTCATCATGATATACTAAGTACATCGTAATAGAAAATTCCAAGTAGAAAATTAAAGAGAGAAACATACAAAATATTGAATTGTGGTACAAATAGAAACTAAGATACTTATGTTAGCAGACAATAAATGTAGACCAAAGAAAATCAAAGGTGATAAATAGAATACAAAAATAAAACAAAAATAAAAAATGTCTCATATCTAAGCATTATATTTTGAATAAAACCTACAAAATCAAATATTAAAAACAAAGCTTGAAAGAAGCCATAAGAAAAAAAAAAGTTGCTTCACATATAGACAAATACCAGAATTTTATCTGACACCTCTTCAGAATCTAAGGCTAACTTGATGAAGGTAGTGAATAAAATACTGTACATACTGACTGCATATAATTCTGTGCCCTGTAACATTTTTGCTCAGAAAATGATGAATTAGCAATTTCCCATGAAAACAAAACTGAGTGAATCTTGTTGAGTTTACATATAACTCTACCTACTGAAAGCCAGTAAAGTATACAGATAACTAACAACAAAGTAAAAATTCTAGAACTCTCATTATTTTGTTACCATATTAAGCTCCACCACTTCACTGTTGTTTGATTTTTATTTAAAAATTTGAAGAAATGTTTTCAGAGAAATAGCAAAGAAATCTTTCCATGCAATAAGCTATATGGAATACTCAAAAGTGAACACGATTTCAAGTATTAATAACTTCAGAAATTCAGAACACAAAAACTTTTAAAAATATAATTTGAAATTTGAATAAGTGAAATGCTTCTGAAATTGCTTGTATGCACAGCAGTGTCTAAAAGCAATCTTCTCAGGCAGTAGAAGGAAGAGGATATGGTCTTGTTTGGACCCTTTCGTTACCTGGCACATGTCCACAGGGCTGGATTATGAAGCCACTTCAGAATTTTTGTGATTTATTCAACCCCTCTTTAACACAATCTTAAGCTTCTTTCTTAAAAATGGAACTCTTCAGTTATTAATAACTAGTTAATGTCCTATCAAGGTGGCATGTAAACCTTATATAGGATATGGATTTATTGAATGCTAACAGAAGAGTGGTTATTTAATCATTGAATCTTCCCGATAGTATTGTTTATGAATTGATAGCATCTTATTTTAAAGTTATTGAAAGTTAAATGTGTGTCAATATCGTATAATGCATGGATGCTAAACATATTGAAGAAGGAACAGGAGGTGAGGAGGAAAGGAGAAGCGGGGGAAAGAGGAACAGGAGCTGGATGGGGAACAAGCATCAGGCATGGTGCGGCGGCCTATGTCCTCAGTATTGTTTTGAGCAGCTGACAAAAGTTACCGATGAAATAATTATAACAACATTTCAAGGGGGGCATTAT
Source organism: Myocastor coypus (assembly GCA_004027025.1). Classification (NCBI taxonomy): domain Eukaryota; kingdom Metazoa; phylum Chordata; class Mammalia; order Rodentia; family Myocastoridae; genus Myocastor; species Myocastor coypus. Next base: position 21,064 of record PVJA010027498.1, on the reverse strand, counting down.
CTCCTATCCATTTCACATATATGAAATGTAATATGTAATTAATAAACCACTATATTTTTATTCAGGATTCATGATGTACCTCAATACATTATCCCCTCAGAATAAATTGAACATAGAAAAATTGCTGATCTCTTTTAAATGCCTACAGTTTTATCTTTAAGAATTTATAAGCTTTATAAATCATATAGCCAAAATCAAGGGTCTGCTTTCTTTTTAAATTTCAAAAGTATAATTAAACACACTTGGATTATCTTATTGAATTTAAACATATTGTACAATGTAAAATTTAAAAGTATTTGATCTTTCTGATTAAAAGGACAGTGGAAAAATCAATAAGAATTTCTTAGTGAAATATAAATATTAAAAGAGTAACTTCATGACTCTTGAGTTTTGATGTCAAATCATGACCGGAAAAAGTAACTGGAATTTATCAGCCATCATAAAGTCATAAATGGTATTGGTATTTGGAATGTATTAAGGTCAATTTGATGTTAATTGTAGTACATGTGAGTTAATCTTACTAATTTAATATAATCAATTATAGTTTTCTAATTATTCACTAAAGATTTAATCATTTTAAATTTACTGCCAAATCAATGTTCATGAACATTCAGTGAATTCTTTTTAAGGGATTTAATATATTTTGATATGTTGATTATATTTCATTAACAAGCCATATTATGTCTAAACTTTTAAAAAATAATGGTGCTTTTCTGATAATGCAAATGAAATGCACTGATATTTAATATCACTGATCATGTTTAAATGCAAAAGACTACCAGATGCAAAAGAAAAATTATGATGCTTGTGTTGTAAGCCTAATTATTCTATTTTGAACAAATGATGAATAAAAGCAGAGGAATTGATGCTTTGCCAGATTCTGCTTTTCTGTGAGATAAAAAGTAATTTTTTAGAAAAAGCAATCACATATTCTAGGCTGCTCAGTTCTAGCTGTGATAATATCAAGTACCTATATGGGGTAGATCAGAACGAAGTGCGTTTTTCTTTGTTGTTGTTTCTAATTTGAATGACAACAATTCACACATATATACAATGGCATATGGTGCTTTGTAAATGACAACACTGTGACTCTTGGTCTTCATTCCATTGCTGGAAAAAGAATTGTATGGTCCAGAAACTACTTGTTTTCTTGTGCCCAAGCTACCACTGTGATCACTCGACTCTACTCAATTCCTCTCGATAAGCAAAGCTTATGAAATTATTGTTAGATATAAAATGAAGCTATTTCCATATTCTTTCATTTAACTACATCTAAAAAGAAACTAATATTTTGTTCCATTAGCCAGTGAGTAGTAGTGGGCTTTGTTAAAATTTCCATAGCTTTCTTAAGACAGAGATCTTGCTAGTTTATTCACAGCTCCTCTATTGTGTCACAACTATAGACAGATATTGTACTAAAATGAAAGAGAGAGAGAGAGAGGAAAGAAAGAAAGAAAGAAAGAAAGAAAGAATGAAAGGAAGAAAGAAAGAAAGAGAGAAAGAGAAATAAGAATATAAAGGCCAATGAATTGGGTATGTAGCTTAACAACATAAGCACTTGCCTGGTAAGTATAAAATGCTAAGTTCAATCCCTGGTTCTGCATATTGTGCCAGCCCTGGAACCCTGAGCATGCTGTGCTAGCCCCAGAACCAGACATGATAGAATACACCTATAGTCCCAAAACATGGGAAGTAGAGATGGGAGAATTACTGCAAGTTCAAGAGCAGCCTGAGGGTTACAAGAGTGAGCACAGGACCAGTCTGAACTGTGCCGTGAGATCTCTCTCTCTCTCTCTCTCTCTTTCAAAAAAAGCCAAATTTTGTTTAAGACTATTTTTAGGAGTAGTTTAATTTTCCTAGTATGGAGAGAAAAATAAATTTTCCATACTCATCTTTCCTCCTGTGTGGACAGCCTCTACTACTCACATCCACCACCATCGTAGTGGACTTGTTGCAGTCCGGGAGCCTGTGTTGTCTCTCTGCTATCACCAGTGGTTCATGGCTTGCATTACAATTCTCTCATGGTGGCATAAATTCTATGGATTTGAAAACAGGCACAAAGGGGATTACTTACCTTTGCATCATACAGCGTACAGTAGCTTCCCTACCGTGAGCGTCCCGTGGGCCTGTCATTTCTGCCTCACAGTTAATGCCTAGAAATCATCAAGAATTTTTCCCCTTTCTGCAGTTTCGCTATTTCTAGAATGTCTCATGGCTGAACTCATCCTACATAGTCCTTTCATATTGGCTTTTTTTTCACTAAATAACATGATTTAAGATTCTGAACTGACTTTTCATGGCTTACTAGCTCATTTTTTTAAGTAAAATATTTTTTAATTTTGCTAACTTCTGCCCATCCTTTACATCCTGGAACAACTTCTCAGCTCTCCTCATAATGCCCATAAGTTTATGAATAGCAGACATAATTTAATAAGCCCTGACAAAGTTTGACAGTTCTTTTTTATATATCTTATATTTATTTTCCCCAGTCTTCTTTTCTATCACTTTCACGGCTCTCAAATCTCTGAAGATTTGTTTCTATCAAACCTTTTGCCTCTTATTTTAAATTTCAATTATTTCTCCTTCCTCACTTGAGACAACTTATTATATATAATTTAATTTTATTCTTTTTTTTGATTAACTTATTTTTTTTCTTAAAAGTGAAATGCCACAATTTAAACCAATATTCTATGGGCCAGTGAGATAGTTCAGTGGACTCAAATACATGCTTAGGCAAGCTCAGGTTAGCTTAGGGACCACAGTTCAACCTTGGGCACCACAAGCAGTGCCAGCCCCGCACCCTAGAGGGGTATGCTCTGAGCCATCCATAGAGTCCCAGTATAATAGTGCATGCCTGTAATCCCAGTACTGTAGAGTTTGGAAGCAGGAGGATCACCATGAGTCCAAGCTGCTTGGTGATAACCAAAAACATTAAAATGATGATGATGATGATGATGATGATGATGATGATGACAAATTAAAGTCACATTCTATTTTCAAATCTTGGTTTCATCTTTTACTCTGTGGTGTAGGACTTATAAATCACTCAGTGGCCCTCGCTCACCTGGAAAATAAGTAGAATGCCCAAGTTTAACTAGATTTCACATTTCCAAAAGTTGAAGCCAAGAAAACACAGTGTCTTTGCACCATAGTGTTCACGCTCCTGTCCCGGCGCCCACGTGGAGGGTAGTCCTGCTTTCCCACACCTTCTTCCTCTGTTGATTTCACTCTTTCATAGCAGTGTCTCTCATGGGCTTGAAGCTTCTCCTATATTTTCTGTGGTTGATGATTTCTTTATAATTAAACCACTGAGAATATAAACATGGTGGATATTTTTCTCAACCTCAGGTGACCTCTGCTTCACTCACTGAGCAAATGATGATGGCATAATAGAAAGTACATAAAACAGAACATAAGTTTACTAAACTGATGGCAAAAGAATAATTATTCAGATTTATTGGAAGGATGAGAGAATAGATGAGCAATGTGTTACTGGAAGCAACAGTGCTACCGTGTACTTAAAACTACAAAAGTATTACTACAAATGTCAGTTACTTTATCAAAAAAGAAAAATAAACAAAAAATAAACAAACAAAATTAGTGAACAGTCAGCGAGGACTCAGGTCATAAGAGGGCCTGTAATGTAACATCCTGTAACTCAGTATGTGTCCCAAATTTTCTGATCAAGGAGATTATGAGGCTACAGAGGAAAGGGATCAATGATGTATAACGTGCCTAAGGAGAACCACCTAGAGAGAAAACATTGCTCTCACAGAGCAAACTGGTCAAACAATGGCCATGACTCATCCAGATGGCTGACACTGACAAAAGATCTGCAAACTGCTGTTCCTGGTTTCAGGTTAAATCCTGAGGGAATCTGACTGACCTTGTCAGATACAAAAGTTACATTTTTAGTTACATAGGTCTGGCTGTAACTTGTTCTTAGCCATAGAGCACAAAAGTATAATCATGAGGTATAAAAAGGAAAACTATGTTCAAATGCTGAGCTGTAAAAGGCTCAAGTCAACAACTTCTGACATTGCCAATTCCGCTGATAATCCACTACTGTTATAGACAATTGGACTGCATTGGATAATTTTGCTGAAGATATGCACCTACAATATTTGAATCGCAATGGAACGTGGAACACCCATCTCTGAAAAAAACAAAACCAAAAGGGGGATATAAATGAAGGACCATTATTTAGTGATATATATATATATGTATATATATATACATATATATACATATATATATACATATATATATCACATCTGTATATGCAAAATAGGATAGATATACAGTTACTTTCTCTTATTTCAATGAAAATAAGTATTTGTACTAATAGAGTTTAGACAAGATATCACGTCTGCATCTTATACTCTGATTAACTACTATGAAAACAAAAATATGCAATGTATAATTACTGGAACAATCCTACTAATGAGTTTTAAAATTGTTTCCTTGGTGTTTCTTTCTCACTAAACTTGATTTAAAAAACAGATAAAATTATCTATGGAGAAGTGCCTACACGTGTTTGGATGACTTAGTGTCATATTCTTTGGTTAATAGAAGGCTATGCTGGTAGAACATATGAAATGTATTAACCTTAGCTCATTCACTGTGGAGTAAAGTTCTTCACTAAATGTTTTCCCTGTTCTCTATAAAGTTTTAAATTTGGCTCACTGTACTGTCTAAAACTATTTTTGTCTTGTCTATGTAAACTTCAGTCTTGCTAGTTTTGAGTCTCATTTTTTTTTTTTTTTTACCCTATGAATCCTAAAGTCATGCAAGTATTCATGCTTTATAAATTCCTGGGGTTATTTTAATGAGAATCCTAACTTCATTTAGCTTTTGCTATTCTATTCCTGCTTTCTTCTATAGCCACAGCCAAAGGACAAAATTAGGTTTCCAAAACAAACCAACACACACACACACACACACACACACACACAGGTCAAAGCAGTTGCAGTATCTAAAACTTCCTCTAGAAAGTGTGATTTCTCTTAAGAAAGATTATTTCAGTCCATAGTGATGTAGGCTACCAGGTTCAAATATCTGACACATTATTACATGAAAGCATCACAAGAATGTGTACATGGGGCAATGATGCATGTTACTTAAAAATTGAATTTAGGTTTTAGCATTTATTTTGTAATAATTTATGGATTTAAGTATCAGTACTATGTCTCTTGTTAGTAGAGCTTTATAGAGGTGAAAGGATAATTATTTGTCAAAAGATTTCAGAATCTGAGCAGAGTGAGTAAATTAATCAGATCAATGATCATGAAACACTGCTTTGGTGATTTTTAAATCTCTGCTGTTGGGAGTTAGGCCTTCCTTGTTTCATTCTCTTAAAAAAGAACTGCTAAATTTCAGACTTAGCTTTTAATTTGGGGGGGGGTGCTCTATTCAACTTAATTTTAAAATAAAAGTACTTCTTGTGAAAACAAATGAAGTTATATCCCACTGTAATTGATGACTTAAATTTCCTTCAGTTTCAGTAAGTCTAGGATGTGACTTTAGGTCTCTTCAATTCACTATATAATGTGAAAAACAAATTTAAAGAAACAATTAAAATGCTATCTTTCATTTTCTATGAATTACTTAATACTACTTTATGACAACAGAGTAACTAAATTTAATAGAAATGTAGTACAGCATGACAAATGTACTGCATAAAGAAAGTTGTGGCTAAAGCTCACTGATGTAAGATTATGCAGGTAAAGAACACTAAGAGATAATATCCTATATAATATTACATTTAATATATATTTTAACAGCATTAGGTTTTAGTATAATGTATTATTATTTTCGTTTAAATTTTTAAGCAGTCTACCTTTTTCTCAAAGGAAATATCAATATATCTCTGGAAAGTAAATTTCCCTTATAATTTGAAATACTTGTAAATGACGCGTTATGCACTATGTAACAGCAAGATCTGGTACCTCTCTATCAAGTCTGAGCTAATAAAACCTAGACTTTTATCCTTGTGTATTTTATGAGTCAAAATTTCCATATGAAAAGCCACGATTGGGAATTTCAATGTGAATAAAATTCTGATTTCCACAATATGGAAACATCCAATTACTTAAGTATATTTGTCATAAGGAAAAAATAAAACAAGAATTTGACTCAGTATTTATTGAGTGCAGATGATACAGAGGAAGTGTCTATGCTGGTTTCCATTTCTCTGCTTTATACTGGTAATATGAAACATGCTCTTTGGCATTTTAGCTTCTGTACATTGCAAAATTTATATGACTATGTGTGACTTCAGATAATAGTGAAAATCCTGATAACAATGGAAGTCCTGTAGGGATAGTAACCTGTATTGCCTGCATGGCATTTTTTCATTAATGTTCTCTCACTGTGGTCCTTGCAGTCTCCTTTCATACTTAGAAGAAATGGAAGTGGATCAAGGCAGTATTCAAGTGCTTAAAGAAATAGAATTCTACCTTGTGACTGGTTATATGATGTAAAAATCAATACAGCAATGAAAGCCTAGGTCCAAAGTAGATAAAGAATGTTCTGATTTTTTCACTATACTTCTTGAATACTCAAGTTTGAAGTTTCTGCATTTTTATGGAATTATGTTTCTCTAGAGATCTATAACATCCCATGCATATGACAATGTGCTAGTATTAATGTTAAAATAAGTCTAGTAGTTCCTATTCCTACATTTCATATTTTCTATCTTGTTAATTCAAAAGCTTAGGAAATTTTGTATTATGCTGCTCAGGCTATCAGGTATCCAACCAAAATAAGAAATTCTTGATAAATAATATTTCATTTTCTGTTTTGGAGTATTCTTCTAAGGTGGTAAGTTTGACAAGTCTGGATTTTCATACTACTAATGTCTCCTATTTAAGAACACTTTGATTTTAATGAAACTCTATTAGGCCAGCAAATGATCAAATCAACCTGTCAAGTATTACTTTTATCAACTTCATGAGCAAATTAAATACACACTTGATTTTTGTCATTTAATTTAAAGAAATTTAGCACTATGACTGATTTTATGTTAGTTATTGTGTACAATTTTTGTTGTTGATTTACTGTAACCTATAGATAGCACCATAGAGGCTGAATCTCCAGAACATGCATTAACTGACTCTGAACCTTGTTCAGTTTCTCTATTACACCTTTTTAAGCAATGTATATAATGAGAGCCTATGCTCTTGCAGTGCACCTATATCCTTCTTATGAATAACTAAAAATCAATGAACATGACTACAGTAAATTCAAACCAATTTGAAGAAAACAAGGTGACTGGAATCTGACATTAAAGAGCAAAGGAAATTGAGGAAAGAAAGAATAGCAAGGAAATTGTGGCTAAAGGGAACTGTACACAATAGAATATATCACATGAATAAACTGTAGATATTTTAAAGAATTATACTTATAATCTTGGTGCAAAATTATCCTAATGACATATCCACGTTCTCACTTGTTTTATTACAGGTTACACATCATGAAAGACGTTCTTATACTGTCAAAAATATTTCTGGACTGGCACGTCATTGTTGTTTCTGTTGTTGTTGTTGTTGTTATTATTATTATTATTATTATTATTATTATTATTATTATTATCATTATTGTCAGAATCTAACACTCAGGACCGACCTTGTGCTTGCCAGCTAGGTGCTGTGCTGCCGGGCTAGCTCTGAGCCCTGGCATGCTAATCTGAAAGCAACCTAACAATCATCCTTTTGTGAGCGGCAGGGTAGTGTCTTCTGTCTCTTCCTTATTAGCTTTGTGATTCTGAGATGCTTCATTTACCACATAAGTTTCCTTTTATTTGTTGTTTTCAGCCCCCGAAACTTCTCAGGATGTGCATCCGTAGGATGCATACCTTAAAATTAATATTTTCTATTTATTTTTCTTTCATTTTCCTACATCTGTAAAAAAAAAAAAAAACCACACAAATCATAAAAATGACATTGTGCCAGGTTACCTTTAAATTATGCTCTAATACCCGTTAAAATGAACTTTCTTTGGGAAAAATCAATCAACTATGAAGTTTAAAACCAGAAATGAAGAAGTTAAGAATGCATAGGAATAAAATAAGGGAGGAAAACAATGAGGGGGAGGACGTTTGGAGACACAAAGATCTTAGGGCTTCTACGAGAGCTCAGTGGACTAAGTGCCTGCTTAGGCAAGCACAAGAACCAGGGTTCGATCCCCAGCACCACGTGCTGTGCCATCCCTTACCCCAAGAGACAGAAGACACTGCACTCTCAGCTAGCCAAGGAGACCTGGCATGGTGGCGTGCTCCTGAAGTCCCAGCACTGGGGAGCCTGAACAGGAGTGGATCACTATGAGTAAGAGCTGTGTAAAGAGTCCCTATGCCAAATATATACAAATAAAAAAAAACAAAATAAAAATTGAAACAAAAAGACCTAGTAAGTGATGCCTTCATGGACTCTTTCTTAGCTATCTCTTGTGACTTACTCTGATTTATTAAGGCCTTTAAATTTTATTTTCTTTAATGTTGAAGTGATATGTGTCACAATATATATTTATGGTATTGAAGACATCACTACATCATCATGAATGTACTGAAATTGCTTTAACATTATAATTTAAAGAACTTCATTTACGGCTGAATTTTGACACATTATAAGACATACTGCGACTTCTATAAACTTGCAGATTATAGCATCAATAATGACACTGAACTATCAAATTGTTTTTCTAAACAATAATCAAAGTAAAGGAAATAAGTTTTCCTCATATAATGGCTTTCTAAGAACAATTGTTACAATTATACAAAACACCAACGAATTCCTTATAAAGGACATAAGCCAAATGTAATCAGAATTAGTCAACTACAGTGAAATTACAGTTTTGCATACAATAATAAACATCTGCTTATACTTAAAAAATTTCCAGACAGGTTCTGCTTCTCGCTTATGTTTCTCTTTATTGGAAAAAAAATGCATGTTTCTGTTTTGGAAAGACATATACAAAAATTAACATTATTTTTTAAAGGCAATCCCTAGCGTAATAATATCTAGAGGCTAGATAATGAATGTAATCACTGTTTCCCAGCTACAATTATAGCATAAAACACAAAGCCATATGTACTTGGATTAGAATGAAGGGGAAGATTGAAAACATAATATATAGGACCTCTGAGGAAGGGTTATTTATTCTGCTAGAAAGAAATGTTAGTTACCACTAAGGACTTTTGTTCTGCTAGACTTTTTACTAAGGACTTAATAATGGTGCCATCATTTCATCTTGTAAAGACAATTACCCAGCTATTATTATTATCTTTGTTTTCCAGACAATGAAGCTCAATTAGTGGTCAGGTGATACCTTTGGTATTTTGCCAGGAGGCACCATGGCAGGGACCAGCTCCACACATGACTGGGTCACTCAGAATGAACTGACCATGCTGGTTCAGCCCAGTGCTTCCTGCGTGGAATCCCAAAGGACAAGTGAGTAGGAAATTAGACAAAATGATGTCAGACCAGGGAGGTCCTTGCTGCAGACTCTGACTTTTACAGAATATTCAAAGGAGATAAGGATGAAAGAAAGACATGTTAATGGGGGAAAATATATTATTTCCCTAAGGCCAGGGACTATTCCAAGATTATCCCTATTCCCCAAGAGTCCAGGACTATCACACCATTTTTTTTTTCCATTTATGTATTTGGTACAAGATCTCACTAGTTAGCTCAGGCTCGTAGCGATTCTTCTATTTTCAGGCTCCCCAGTGCTGGGATTCCAGGCATATGCTACTATACCTGGACTCCATCAATGGCTTAGTGCTGCCCAGGGTTGGGGCCTGCACCGCATGTGGGAGCAAGGATCGAAGGCTGGTCCCTGCACTTGCCAAAGCAGGTGCTTAGTCTGTTGAGCTATCTTGACAGACCCCCACACCTACTGTGTTAGTGCTGAGGGAAATGATCTAGAGGAACATGACAGATGATGGAAGCCCAGCAGAAGGCAGAAAGCACACAGCTCCCTTGCCTGGTTGTACTTCAGGTAGAATCTCAAAAGTGGGAAGCAGATTTTGACTTATGACCACACCTTCAAAAATATGTGTATAATCTGTCACCACAATGTGTATCAGTTGATACCTAAAGTAGAGTACACTAGCTACCAAGTGTTTATGTATATATTTGCCTGTGAATGTAATAGCTGAAGGGCAATTAATATCAATTTAAAAGACTTTAGTTTTTATTTGCCTTCTACTTTATTTAGTTACCTAAGGGTGCTGAGGAATGAACTCAGAGCCTACCACAGCTGAGGCAGTCCCCTGCCACTTAAGCATACACAAGACCTCTCAGTGCTTTAAAATTTAAAATATAATATATATATATATTATATATATATATATATAATATATATATATATATATATATATATATATATATATATATATATATAAATTTGCCCACATTAAACCAACTAGCATTATTTTCATTGATGAGCCTGGCAAAGACTTTGATGCTAAACAGTATTTGCTCCTACTTCAACTACTTCATTCAGTCATGATATCTTTTATTACTTTCTCATTATTGCTTATTTAGTACCAAGATGTTTCACAGGAAAAATACTGGAAGCGTTCACAGATTAAGAGATTTGTCAAATGAAACCAAATTTCCACTCAGCTTCTTTTGTGTAGCCAGGGCTTTGAACTGTTTCCATGTCCCCGGGAACTTTTGGCAGTGCAGAAAGATGGAGGGACTTCTAAGGAAAAGTTCACGTATCGCTTCACATGGGGCCAGCTGAGAATAACACCCAAGGAGTAGATACCAAGTTGGCAACAGTAACAAGCATTATATAAAGCACATTATAAAGCTGAATTTCTTTTTACATTCATTGCCATTTCTGTGTAATGAATCTTTAACTATTCCCATTTAATTTAAGCTGTAAAAGAAATTTAAAGGGAAAAACTAGAATCTGTGCTTGGGTCAATGCTGGGCTGATAGGAAGGCAACAGTGGTGGGATGGGTTTCACAGTTAAACTGTGTGAAAAGAAGTTTCACCTTGGAGATGAGAGAGTGGGTTCTCTGAGGTCCAGACACTCTTCTTCAGGGGAGAGTGTCTCTTAAGTACAGAAATATTTGAATCATGTTTTATTATGAGAAACAGCTGGAGGAGCCCATTGTCTCATTTTTGTATGCCCAGTGAAGCAGTAGAACTAGAAGTCAGAACTATGTAGTCCTAGGGAAGCAAGGATTTCCTTCTGAGGAAATAAAGCAAAAGGCCTGGTGCTGTCTTCCCGGTCTTAGCGAAAAGAAGTCTGATAGTTCCCTGCTCCTCATAGCAGCAATGTGACCAAGGAATTTACAGCATTCTTCAAAAGAAAGCCCCCATGTACAGACGATTAGTGTAGCATTCATTTGAAGTAGTCTGTGTAAGCGAATCAATAAAAAAACTTGAGTATACTCAACATAAAATGAACCTACTACCTTTATTTTTACCAATACTGGAAATAGTGACTGACTTGCATAGTTTATTTTAGCTTATTGGCAGTTTTTCTTCAGTTGATGTTTGAGAAATCTAGATGCCATTCAAGCTCAGTATTTTATTCTCCTACCACACTGCTGGTGCTCATCTCTGCATCTCTGACCTGCCTATAAATTATTCATACCTAAATCTTTAAAAAAATTAAATTTGAGAATTATGCAGAGAAAAACATCTAAAACTTCTAAACAAATTTTTGTATGAATGAAGAACAGAGGTATTTTCTTTATTTCTTAAAGGATCATCAATCTATACATACAGAAATACAAATCCTGCTTTGTAAACTATCACTTATTACCATTTTTTGGTGTGTGTGAGACTCAGTATATTCACACAGTATTAATAATTTCCCTCAATTGAAGGATGCTTCAAAACTTCTTGTCTTTTACCGACATTTCCAGGCCTGATATTTCACACTGGCAAATGTTTCAATGAAAGAGAATCTCTCTCTCTCTCTCTCTCTCTCTCTCTCTCTCTCTCTCTCTCTCTCTCTCTCTCTCTCTCTCTCTCTCTCTTTGGGGTACCAGGAATTGAATTTAGGACACTATCTCCCTGGCACTGAGAATTTATATTTATGAGATAAAACTGCAGCATTTATTTTTAAGCAGAACTTAATATAGATTATTTACTTATAAAAATTAGTATATTTTACTTTAAATATTTCTATATCCAAATGCTCAAAATTTGCAACATTTTTTGTTCTAAGTTTTAAGCAAATATGAAAAGCTTGGACTTGGTCTTAGGTGACACAGCTGCCACTTATATGAAGGCAAAATAAAATTGCTTTCTGTCAATTCTAACCTTAGTCTCATAGGATTTCAATTTGTTTAATAATAACAAAAATGAGAAAACTCATAAATTTGGTTTCATTGGCAAAAAGTTTCTTCAAAGAAATGAAAAGTGTCCTTTAGTCTTAGTGGTTGAGTTTAGATGAAAAAACCTTTTAGTAGCACAGCCCGATAACACATTTGGAAACATAATTGACTCATTGTTTTTCACTTACGTGTTCATTCCTAGATTTGAATACTTATTCTCAACAGGCAATCTCAGATCTAACCACTTATTCTAGTTGTAGGTGAACAATTTTGAGGTAAATTCCCTATGATAACTGACCAGAAAAGCTTATCTTTGGCCTAGCAATCTGTTCTTTGATCATATATTAAAAATATGAAAGTTTGATTAAAACATTGAAAACCTTTTAAAGGTTATAGCTTCCTTACAAGATTAATAGTATGTAGAAGAGACATTTGCACCCTTATGTTTATTATAGGACTATTTAAGAGTCAAGCAATGTAAACAATCTATGTGTCCATCTATGAATGTATAAAACAATAGAATTTAATTCATAAGCAAAAGTGGAAACCTTACTTTGTGACAAGGTGGATAAAACTGGAGGCCATTATCTTAATTGATTTAAGCTGCTCACAGAAAAGTACCAGATGAATTCATTCATATGTTGAACAAAAGAAAGAAGATCTTAGAGAAGTTGGACCGAGGATGTTGGGGACCTAACGGGAAGGGAATCTGGAAAGGGGTTACCAGATGGTCCAGAGTCGGCAGGACTAAGAAGTTGAGATATGTTATTGGGTAGGAGGTTGGCTGTGAATAGCAATGGCGTATTGCATAAGCACTTCTAAGATACGTCTGAGGACCATAATAAAAGCTTTTGAAAGGTTTAAATTTGGAAGGACTAGTAATATTTGAGTGAATATACTTAAACTGATTTGATTTTAGAGTACTTCATGTGGGATCCAGGGCGTTACCACAGAGCTAAAGCCCCAGCACGATGTTTTTCATAGCTTTAGTTTTTTCCTTTTTTGTAAAAACAGAAAGAAAATTAATTTATTTTCTTTATTTTAAAGAAACTTTAGAAAATGAACATTAGAAACAACATAGAATTTCAAAAACCAACATGATAGGAATTTAACAATTGTTGTTATAGTGCACATTATTATGTTCCAATGAGTTATTCAATTTGGCAGATTTAAACTTGTAAAATGAGGCACCATATTTAATATTTAAATAGTAACTATTCTCCTTCAATTAACAAATAGAAATTAGTGGCACAATCATCCTAAATATCCTACATATATAAATATGTGCTTTCTCCCTTTCTTCTTTTTTTCTTGTTTCCTTTCCCTCGTCCCAGGTGTTCTTCCATTTTGAGCAGTTTATTTCCCTTTCACAGCGTCTATCATACCTTTCAGATATTATTTACTGTTCCCAGTTCTGACTGGGAAGAATAAATTAAACCAAACTCATTTTTAATTTTTTTATTTTGAGATAAGATCTTATGAAGACACTAAGTGGTCAGGGCTGGCTCTGACTTCAATTTGATGGAATTTTTATGCACATCTAAACATGGCATGTCATCCCATGTAAATTTTTTTTCATGATTTTGTGTGTGAAAATATACTTCACTAAAGATAAAATAAATGTGAAGGAACCCTTTGTGTCCTAGTCTCTCTGACTGATAGAGTAGGATATGAGTCAACCGACTGGTTAGTCAGGTAATACAAATACATCTTCGTGGATTTTTAAAATTATCTAAATGATATTTACTTTAATTCTTTCCCATTTTGTAGTGTAACATTTGGCAAAGATGGATAAAAAAAACAGCAGTGAATGCAAGACCAATTTATTTGATATAACACTCGATTTAAGGGCTTGAGAGTATAAACAAGAAACAATTTTATTAGAAGTTAAGTTCAGCAGTTTTCTGCTTTCATTTTTTACACATACCATGTCAAGAATCACAAATTTGAATTTAACACAATGTTCTTACATGAGTTAGGATAATAGTACCTATAATTCATATAATGAAGAAATGACTAAGGTCAACATATGTAGATGAAATTCAGAAATAATATAAGAGCCAAAGTGGATGGGGAGAATTTGTCTCTTACCTAAATGATACAAATTCCACAAGGGAAATTAGCAAATCAAATGTAAATTTGAGAGAAAAATGTTATTTCAAGAAGCAATGATGAAAATCTTTTCTCCCTCCAGTGCACAGGGAGGAAACGTAGCTTTTCCTTTTTGAATAATCAACCTCTGGCCTTCACAGCATGGGTTTGGCCAACATTTGAAGGATTTACAACCAGCAAAGACCAAGGTCCTGCTCCCACAGAGACCTTCTTAAGGGAAGGAAGAGTAGATGCTGCGACTGCTCACCAAGGTCTGGACAGAAATAGTCTCTGTAGGATAGTGTCACCTGCTTCATGGTAGAGGGACAGCAAGCACAGCTGCTGTGCATCACTGCTGGAGTGGGAGCCACGCAGTCCATCCAGGAGAGAAGACTACGGTTGGCTGGAAGGCATGAGAGTTTTCCAGGTGGAAAAGGTGGGGGGTCACGCAGGAACTCAATTGGACACCTCACTAGCAGCCCCACTGGAAACTCTGCAACAGATTTAATTGGATTTCAGAAAACGAAACAAAACAAAACATACTTATGCTTGGTGTCTTCCAGCAATTCACATGGTTGCACTATTAACACCTCATTTAGCTGAGTCAGCTTTAGGAACTACTTTAGAAAACAAACCTCCCTTATTTTTAGCTCCATGTGCACTCCAAAGTGGGCAGGGTTCTAAGAAGTTTTGCAAGAGCGCCAAACACCTTATGAATAGTTTCCAGACATCCATTCACCAGAATTCTCTCAGATATGCATGTGTCTAAGATATGCTTGCCAATTGACCAGAATCTGGAGCAAGAAGGGTCCGTTGCTGTGGAAGTGAGAGACCCATTGTTGATACTGACGTTCTACCGTCATCTCTCTCCTATGTCTAATCTGCTTATCATTCTTTAGTCATGAAAACTTTCTTTGCATTTGCAATGAGTTTAATTTCACTGCAAATCTTTGTAAACTTATTTTCCGTAGTAAATGTGAGTACTTTCCAACAATGTGAATGATAAGTCAACTGAAGTGATTATAGCACACTAATATGCTACACATAAGGACTGTTCAGTCTAAAGCGGTAGACGAAAATATAGGACACAACAATGGACACAATAAAAGCCAAGTTCAGTTTTACACCTTTGGTCTTATTTTGTCTTCATAATACTCTGAAGAACTTTAAGTATAAAATTATGTAGATACAAATGTTGAACTATACATCTATTGTACCAATTTGGATGTAGACATATTAAAATATGTGAATTGATAACCTTAACGTTAAGCATTTATGAGCAATATATACAGTGGCAAATGGACAATATGGCAAATGCACATTTTGCTCTACCAATAGAAATCCAAGAACAGTTGGGAGATGAAAGTTGAATAAAATACATATGATTATTTATTTTTTTATCTCTCCCTTGAAAATGCTACGAATGAATATTAATTGGTATATATTACATACAACATCATTGAAACATATTAATTTAGTGGAAATTACTTTTTATCTGGATATACAGAAAACACAAAAAATACATTTTAACGTTTGATAAAAATCATTGTGTACAATTAAAAATTGACTGTCAAATAACTATTCTTAGATCATTGAGATGAAGCATTGAAAAATAGAGAATTTATGAGTAAACATTAGAGTATTTTATATTAAGATTATTTTCTTTCTGTAACAGTCATTGGATAAGTCTTTATTATAATGAAATAATTTATAAAACTATCAGCTTTACTTCTCTATTATATTTTTCTATGTAAAACCCTGACCTAATGTTTGACATTTAACAGTTATTTATAAATAAATTTGCTATATTCCCTAAGCAGCTGTGCACAGCTGGTAAATTATGAAGTCAATTGTTCGCTTTGCCCTTTTATTGAGTGATATATGATATCCTGAGCAAGCAATTGAATTATGCCTTGGGGGTGCAGGTAAAGTAGAGCTACACCTGAGATGGTTTCCCAACTTTGGCCTAGTGACAAAAAATAATAAGCTCTGATATTCAAACCTTTCCTACTCTACTATTGAATTAAAATTGAAGGCAAAGAATGTGAAATCATGTTGCCTTTTTAACTTCAGACAAAGCACCAAGTTGCTGACTAGGCAAACATAACTAACATCACTGCTGGGTGGCCTTATTCTGGGATCCATATGTGAAGTGACAGGACGAGAAATATGACTTCAACATATATCATTTTGTTCTGGGAATTTTTGCAGATTGATGGAAAGAAAAACAGTTTTTTTCAATATTCATCATATATTCTCTGAAAAAAAAACTAGCACCCACTTCTACTTTTCCTCACTAGGAATGATAATATTGGATAATGTATCTATAATTAAGGCCTATTTTATATTTATGTACATAATGCATTTTGCATATATATATATATATATATATATATATATATATATATATATATGATTACTATCATCACAGAAAAGTAAATCTAAGCTAAAGCTTCCTGAGTAAGCCAGTTTGAAACTAAGACTCATATCCTTGAGATAAATACTCACAATTAACTTCAAGATTTCTCATCTTTGGGGATAGGTAGGTAGAAGAACAATAAAGAAACAAGGATCTAATGCTAATTACAGTAGCTATGTTGCTAAAAGTGAAACAGAGCTCATTGAAAAACCATACCTGGCTTTCTTATTAGAAGCCCTGGCAGCCGGGCGTGGTGGCTCACGCCTGTAATCCCAGCACTCGGGAGGCTGAGGCAGGAGGATTGGTATGAGTTCGAGACCAGCCTGGGCTACAAAAGTGAGCTCAGGACCAGCCTCAACTGCATAGCAAGACCCTGTCTCAAAAAGATAAAAAAAAATAAAAAAAGAAGCCCTGGAAAACAGAGCAATGTTAGTTATAAGTGTCTAATATAATATTAGTGTCTAATATAAGTGTCTGATAAATGGACTTAGAAAAACCAAGTAATCCCTGGCCCATTTTTAGAACCCAGGTCTAAGAGAATGAGTGTACCTATATACAAGACAAAGTCTCTTGAATGGATATATTTATGTTTTTGTCTAAGACTCTGAAGTTCTATCAATTTTCTGACATAGTAGTATAAAATTACAAGATTGCTTTTTATACCACTAGCACGTTCATTTCCTTTGCTGTTGTCTTTATTTATTTTAATCAGTAGTTGTTTGTAGTGCATATTATCTCTGTTTCCCACGTGGCATTCTTTTTTGTACGCAACACATCAATTCTTTGTCTCCTTTATCTCTTCTCTCAACCTTGGCCCTGCTACCTCTTGATCGCCTTTCTGTTTGAGAAAGATCTGCTTCTTGCTTCTTATTGTCTAAAATGTATGTTACTCTTTATTTATTTTATCTTATATTTGATTTAGTTCATTTAACTTTATGGTCTCCGGGTGGATCTTTTGTCTTTATTGAAGAGCTGTACTCCACTGTGTGTAAATGTCATGTTTTCTTAATCCACCTGATCATGGATGCATAGGTTGCTTCCATAATTTAACTATTCATATATCACAGTAACAAAACATCTTTAACTTTTTCAGGAAAATACTCTGAAGATAAATAGCTAAATTAAATGAAACTTCTATATCCTAAAAAATTTTCAGGAATCTCCATACTGATACCTTCAGAACTTTTATGTTACTAGAAACACTGTAGAAATCCAACTTTTACCCTTGTATCCTTGATGGCATTTGTTATTTGATCTCTTTTATTTTCTTTGTTGTTGTGGTACCAGGATTTGAACTCACGACCTTGCACTTACCCAGCAGGCATTTGTGCCATGGAGCTATTTCCCCAGCCCCATGTTATTTGATCTTAATGACAGTCATTTTCTTCTAGGATAAGATGAAGTCTCAGTGAGGTTTTCAATTGAATTTCTCTACTGGCCTCTGAAGTTGACCCTTCCTACAGAGATTCATTTCGATTCTTATTCCTGAGATCTTTTATTTTTTGGTATAAGGAAATGGACTCGGGACCCTGCACTTGCTAGCCAAGCACTATGTCATTGAGCTGGTCCTAGTTCCTATGTCACCCCTGGTCCTAGGCCTGCGGTCTTTAATGGGTGGCCCAAATATGTATTTAATATCTCCAAAATTCTCCAGGTTTCAAATCTCATATGAATGTATAGTTACACGTGGTTGACCTTATGCCACTTTGCCATGGGCAAAAGTGAAATTTTATCCATCTCTGTATCTACTGTTCATCTTGATCCATTATTGGTACTGTCAGAACTTTCAAACTTCCACAAGTTGTTTGTATACTTTTGTGAAACTTGTCTCCCACATCCTATAACTGCTCAGTTATTTCCTATTAAATTTTCTGAATAGAAAGCATTCAGATTTGCCGGGCGTGGTGGCTCACGCCTGTGATCCCAGCACTTGGGAGGCTGAGGCAGGAGGATTGGTGCGAGTTCGAGACCAGCCTGGGCTACAAAAGTGAGCGCAGGACCAGCCTCAACTGCATAGTGAGACCCTGTCTCAAAAAGACAAAAAAAAAAAAAAAAAGAAAACATTCAGATTTATATATTCCTTTGGAATTATTAAGATTCTCTTAACAAAGTGATGCATCCTGTATAATTTTTTTTTCTTTCTTCCTTTCTTTCTTTCTTTCTTTCTTTCTTTCTTTTTGTCGTTTTGAGACTGGGTCTTGCTATGCAGTTCAGGCTGGCCTTGAGCTCACTTTTGTAGCTGAGGCTGGTCTCAAACTTGCACTGATCCTCCTGTCTGAACCTTCAAGTGCTGGGATTACAGAGACGTGCCACTATGCCTGGTGGAATCCTATATTTTTGACATAATCTTTTTCTTGTCATTGAAATTATTATTAAAATCAGTAAAAACCATGATCAACCTAATCACACCTAGGAAACCATTATATATATATATATATATATATATATATATATATATATATATTCAGGCTGTTCTAATTTTGATCACAGATCATGGATAGGCTTTAATATACATTTTCTTTAGGAAAACTTTCACAAATTGAATCACTGGGTTGAACACTGTGGTCGTAATCACAATATGTAAGTACTATAGTAAGTAGATTTCTGTAAAATTGTCATTGTGAAGCAGGAGTTTCACTGTAAGCAGGCTTGCATAGGAAAAACAGAAATCAGGAAATTAAAAATTTTCTGTTTTCTCAAGAATGATATGAACAAAACAACTGCTCAGAAAACGCACACTTTTTTCAAAAAACTGGATTTATGTGAAATCCTCACTCTAGTCCTAACAACAGAAGATGCTGGAATCTGCCTACTTATTGAAAAGTATTTCCAAAGTAAATGAATCAGTAAATTGGTGGGCTTCCCTTCTGACCACTTGCATCAGTTTCGTAGCATTAACTCTGCCTCGAACATAAGAAAAGAATAAGTTTCCTTTTCTCCTTGCCTTTTGATCATCCAAAGATACAGACTAGCCTTGTAGAAGTAACTAAATAGTTCTTCATCAATATGAATTTCGTAATCAATATTTTATAGAATGGAACAGCAGAGAATTCTGATTCTAGCAATAGGGGCAAGAAAGTGACCTACAAAATTGACCAAGTTAGATAACAGTGTTAGGCTCCCTTAAAAAATAATATAACTTAGCCAAAAGCTGCACTTAATTTAATGACTGCTGCACCCTACACAATAAAAGCAGACCACATAAAAGTATACAGCTATGAATATTTCTTTTATACAATTTGTTCTAGATTTAAGTAATATAACAGATCCAAAATACAAATTTTATATCATTTGAAAATCCATTATAACCAGTCTAAAACTTTTATAATTGTGTTACCTTTACTCAAAGAAAAAAAAAATCTCAAATGCACATCAAAACTATTTTTCATTAGAACTATGTAGTTTTGATAGACCCCATAAGATTTTCTCCTGGAAATTGAATGATTGGATCAATTGAGCAGTTTATCATTAAACACAGTTTTAGATTATGAGTACTTTATTTCGCTGCAAATGAGCAAAAGGAACTTGAAAAGGTACTAGCTCCCACTCACACAATTCGGATGTTAGTTTAAAGGATTTGAGAATTCTTCTTATGTCCTTAAGCTTGATAATAAAGCCACCTTGTTAGCACAAACAATAAATTCCACATGCATCAGATTTCTGAATATTTCACAAAATTCTTAAAGATTTCTGCCCAAAGTTGTACAAAAAAAAAATTATCAGGTCAGAGAACACAGAGGCTATTAGGGCTTAATGGTGTCTGTGTCTCAAGTAAAATGTTGACTCAGACATGGGAGTCAAAGTTTATTAAGAAGCAGTAGATTCAAATTTAGAAGTAAACTGGAAAAAGTTATTAAGGATTTTATTATCTAGAAATAAAATATATTGCATGGCTCACCCGATTAAATATATTAACTTAAGGGGTGGGCGATATGGTTCAGCAGTCTAAAGCACCTACTTAGGAAAGCTTAAGCATCTGCAGGGACTATGGTTCGATCCCCGGCACCACATGCTGTGCCAGCTTCACCCTCAGGACAGGCTGAGCTTGCCATAATAAAAATAAATAAAATAACATTATTAACTTCATAGCAGAAGAGGTCATGATTATCCTGTTTACCATTAGACTCTGAAACTATAGGCCCATTCCTAGACTATAATAGATGTTTTCTAAATACTTGCTGAATAAATGCACTGTATAAGTATATGCTATATATATATATATATATATATATATATATATATATATATATATATA
>PVJA010027497.1:6722-28625 GCA_004027025.1 Myocastor coypus | reverse complement strand
GATTTAGAAAGGTTAATGTTTAGTTGTTTGATCAATCTTATATACCTATATGTATTAATCTAAACTGATCCGATGATGAAAATATGTAATATAACCATTGTTAAATTTAAACAATAAAAGAATGGAAAAAAAAATAAAGTCCATAACATATGACCTAAAGCCCATAACAGTGTCTCCCACAAGTCCTGCTAGAGGCCTAGAGCCCATGACAATGTCTCATGCAGGCTTGTTTCACAGATCTGCGCTGGAAAGGCCCAAAGATCAGTGGTGGAAGCTAGGAAGTCTTTGCCAGCCGTATTAGAGGATCTGTGCTAGCAGGCTGCAGGATCTGAATTAGAGCC
The DNA here is from genome assembly GCA_004027025.1 of Myocastor coypus. Lineage (NCBI taxonomy): Eukaryota > Metazoa > Chordata > Mammalia > Rodentia > Myocastoridae > Myocastor > Myocastor coypus. The sequence continues at coordinate 28,284 of PVJA010027497.1, read as the reverse complement.
AGGAAGCAACACTCAAAGTAAGAACCAGAGCTCCTCCAGAAGTACCACAGCCATCCTTAGCAACAGTGAGGTCCTGAGTTCCTCCAATGATTAGGATAGCTAGATTCCCATCAGGAACGCCCATGTGCCGAGCTCCTCCAGAAGACTGAGCTGTGCACCATCCTCCCTTCTGAGGCCAGAGAGTAATGCTCAAGATGAGGACCAGAGCTCCCTCAAAGTGAAGCATAGCCATTCTCAGTGACAGTGAGGTCCTGAGTTCCTTCTCTGATGAGAATAGCAAAGTTCATCAGGAAAGCCAGCATGAAAATGTCCCCTAGCAGAATAGCCCAAGAACCAGCTGCTTCCAATAGCTCCAACAGCTTCCCTAACAGCCTCTCAATTCTTTCTCCAGGTCTTTTTTTTTTTGTACAATGTCTTACTTCACAGCTCTGACACATAGTGATCCTCCCATTTCAGCCTCTCCAGCACTAGGATTACAGGCCCTTTTTCAGTTGCTGGCTCGGTGGACCTGGGGTTCTGAGGCTGGCATGGCATGCAGTACAGGGATCAAACCCCAGTCTTTGTGCTTGCCAGGCAGGTGCTTTAGACCACTGAGCTATCTTCCCAGCCCTCCTTCTTCAGTTATGTCTCTTCTCATGCTGGCAACAGTCCTCACGTGGGCCTCCCCGACCCAGCTCTATGCTAGTTCAATTTAGCTGGGTGTAATGAGGTGACAACCAGTCAGTCATGGCGGAGCCTGGACCAAGGGAAAACCTCAGGAACATTGATCTTTTTTTTTTTTTTTAAAGAATATTTTATTTTATTTTTTTCTTGTTTCAGAACTTTTGTTTGTTTATTTATTTTTATGGCCAGCTCAGCCTGCCCTCAGGGCAGGGCTGGCCCAGCATGTGGTGCCGGGGATCGAACTGTGGTCCTTGAAGCCACCCAAGCTTTCCTAAGCAGGCGCTTTAGAGCACTGAGCCATCCTGCCGGGCCCCGGAACATTGATCTTAACTTTACAAGTTTGGGATTCTGCTCAATGTAGATTTTAATCTGATTTTTGGCTTTTAAACATGTTGTATTAAGTTGTTATTTATTCCCCTCTCTTTTTTGCTGGGCCTTTCCTTTCTGGCTTCTTCCTGGCATACAGTGCTGCCCAGGGCCTGCTCCAGGTCAAAGTCTGGCCTCTGAATTGGGGGTGGGACGAGGCAATTATATTTCACAACGGGCACCATGGTTTTATATCTTCTACAAGATGGTGGTCAGTTTTCTATTGTTGTAGTGAATACCTAAGAACCTCAGCTTGTGAAGAAGAAAGGTTGATTTCTGGCTCAGTTTGGAGGTCCAGTCCACAGTAGGCTCCATTGCTTTGGGCCTGTGGTGAAGCAGAACATCAGGGCAGACACCATGGTGGAGCGGAGCTGCTGTACTCATGGCTAGGACATGATAAAGAGTTCAAGGAAGGGGCTGAAGCCCTGCATCCTCTTCAAGGGCATGTGTGCCCCAGGGGCCTAAACATTTCCCAGTAGGATCACATTTGAAGTGTTAACACTTCTTGATAGTCCACTCTGGAACCAAGCCTCCACCAGGTCTTTGGGGGACATTTAAGATTCAAGTGATCACAATCCAAGCTTGGGTCCAGATCTCCTATTCTCAGGCAGCTTTGGGAGGGTTCTGCCTAACTATTCCAGTGGTGCTTGCCACTGTGCCTCTTTTCATGGGAGAATGCAGGGCTTGTGAGTAAGAATCTAGTATGCTTGCTTACTACTAAGGTGGGTACGTGGGCATCCATGGGAAGACAGCAGCTGAAGCCTAGCCAGCTCCGGCCACTCCCCAAACAGCTCATGCAATCCTTGCACCAAGCTGCAAGGTGGGTGTTGTCTTAATTCTTGTTTTGAAACTGAGTCAGACATGTTTCTGTAACTTGCCTGTGCTGACAGGGTGAAGTGTTGAGGCTGGAATTGGAACCTGAGCACTCTGGCTCTGAAGCAGAAATTTCCTACTTTGGCATGCATTTCAGGGGACGTGATTCTTTGTTCGGTGGGTGCCTGACCTATATATGGAAGGGAGCTTAACTGAATTCTATGTCTTCTACTCCTCAATCCTTTGTGACGCCAAAACTGACTTCAGATTCGGGGCCCTAGATCTCCTGTGATAATCTCCCACCTGAAGTTTTTAATTGCTATTCCAGGATGTTTTCCAGTAATGAACTGCTCAGTGATAAACATAGGAAGCATGCTTTGCACTAGGCCCTTAGCCTAGGCCCCAAGAAGAAACCTAAACATGGAGTCACTCATGCAAATTATCACAACCCCAGACTGCACTGTTTCTCTTTTTAAGAAACTAGGAGAAATAAGAGGTAATAGCTAAATCTCCCTCAGGATGGTTTCATTTGGTGTGGTAATGAAGTTCCTTCTGTCTTTTTTGTTTTTGCTTTTTTTACAGTATCAGGAATTGAACTCAGGACCTTGCACTTGCCAAAGAACATGGTTTTTATAGACAGAAAAGAGCTGCAAAAAGCAGAAGCAAAGAACACAAAGCAGAGTAGTCATTTTGAAGTTTCTTTCCCTGTAAAGTGGGAAACAGGGGGACACTTGTATTGCTGAGTTATATTCCAGGCTGATCTTTTTTGTTTCTGAGGCAGGGTTTCCCTTGTATTTCAGGTTGGTCTCCTGCCTCAGCCTCCAGATTCCTGGGATTATAGGCATGTGCCACCATAGCCAACTAAATTACTTCTGTTTTAATCCTCAAGCAAAAAAAAAAAAAAAAAAAAAAAAAAAAAAAAAAAAAAAAAAAAAAAAAAAAAAAAAAAAAAAAAAAAAAAAAAAAGGTAACATTAACCAGTCAGGAATATTTTTATTGTTCTGTCTCCCTGTTTCCCAGTTTATAGGGAAAGCAACTTCAAAGTGACTATTCTGCTTTGTGTTCTTTGTTTCTGCTTTTTGCAGCTCCTTTCTGTCTACAAAAACCATGTTCTCTGCTCAGCCCATTAAAATACTTAGTCTAGCTTCCAGAATGAAGGCTCTTAATTCTGGAGTTGAAAATAAAGCTAATTTGGACCTTTAAATTGGGTGGTTGTGGCCTTATCCTTTGATAGGTTACATAAGCTATGTTGAGGTCCTCTCTGGTGGCCACCTGTTGGCCACCAGGTGGCCAACACTGTCCAGGCCTCTGGATGTGCTTTTTGCCTTCATCTTGGGACCTGCACTAGGGTGAAGAAGGAGCAGCCAGCCCAGTTCAGCCCTGGCAGGGCCTTGCTCTGCAGCCATCCTGGTGCAGCTTAGCATCCTGCAGAGTTTAGAGCCTCAAAACACATCCTACTTTCTTGTCTTCACCTGTTCACGCTGTGCTGAGCATGATACAAGCACAAGAAGAATATCTCTTATTGAAAGTGCTTGAATTAGCAGTGTTTCCAAGTTTGGATTTTTCCTGCATTTTGGAAAATTTGCATACATAAAGAGATTTTTTGGGGAGCCAAGTGGAGATGCAAAACCTATCTTTTACCCACAGTGTATCACATTACCCAAGGGTAATTTTGTATACTAGGACTCAAGTGCCTATGTTTTATTTGTTTATATTTGTTTTTGGCAGAACTGGGGATTGAACTCAGGCCTTGGTGTTTGCCAGGCAAGTGCTTATTCTACTGAGCTATCTCCCAGCCCCAAGTGCCTATGTTTTAACTGTGAGCTGTTTCATGAGGTCGGTATGGAAATTTCTACTTGTGGGGTCATGTTGGCAATCAGTTTCAGGTTTCAGATTAGGTGTGCTCAGCTTGGCTCATTTAATTCTACCCCATGCTGAAATACTATTCTTGTGCCCATTTTTGAGGTGTGGAAGCTGAAGCTCCAAGAAATCAGGCTAGGCTGACCTGGTGGTCAGTAGTGAGGCTGGTGGGCAGAGGTCAGACATTTTCCATCCTATTCCTCCTCTGGTCCCAGCACAAATAGGGAAAAAATGAAAGCTGCCTGAAAGGAGAGCAGTTCTGGGGTAAGCTGGCCACAGGTCCCCAGGAAGTACCCTTGGGAAGCCCCTGTTGTCTGCTCATGTCTAAGCCAGTGTCCTGGGTCTGTCCTCCAGAGGCAGTGGGGAAACATCCGGGCCAGGACACAGCGCAGTGTTCACTCCTGTTCTGTGTCCTTCTCTGTTTATCTCAATGCAGTTAGGACACAGTTAGATACCACTATAGGAATGCAGGATGGGCAGAGTCCTGGATCTTACAAGCTGTCATTGAGAGAAGAATTTATTCCCTCATCATGGTCAGGGACTTGAAAGTTATTTTTGCTATTAACTATGGTTTTTCATTTGGGCCTCTACATGTCCAAGAGGTGGCTAAATTCAGGATAAACCTTGACATTCATTTTGCAGGCTTTGCTACTATGAATCTTGGTCAAGTCTCCTCTACCACACAGGGCATGCCTGTCATCTGGAAGGATACAGGAGCTAGGTAGACAGCTGGACAGGTCCTGAATTTATAGGACCAGTTGCCACTCAAGACTGAGGGCCCCAAACAAGAGGTTCACAGCACCCCATGCCCTCTGCATGCTGCCTTGCACTTGTGAGAAAGACTGTTCTGGTTAACTGTTGTCCTAGAAACAAATCACTCAGAACTGTCGGTGGCTCTGAGAAATCAAAACTCAGGGCTCTGAGAAAGGAGGTGCTGAGACTGAAAGCATCTTACAGTCTGTTCCTGGAAATGAGGAACGGGTTCCTGAGTTGTGCAGCCACAGGGAGCTGGCCTAAACCCTATATCCAGTCCTCCCTGACCTCATCACACTGGACTTTCTTCCTTGTTTGCCCTCTGACAGAGCAGCTCAAATGTGTCTCTTACCAAGCAAGGGGTGCATACCTGTAACCTCTGTACTCAGGAGGCTGAGGCAGCAGGATCGCCATGATTTCAAAGGCAGATAGGGAAAGCCTATCTCCAAACCAAATCAAACAAATAAATAGCAAAAGCAAAACCCATTCTCTCTCTAGTTATAGAGAAATGACAACACAGTTGTTGCTCTCTCCATTGAGAAGACCCTAACTCACCTCTCCCGGGGTGAGTGGGCTATGTGGTGAAGTAGTTTCTTTCGAGTCTAGTAGGGTGGTCACTTGTGAAGCTAGAGTCACAGGGAGGGGCGACACGGACACATCTCTGAAAAGCCCACCTGTCTCCAGCCGAGGGAGGGCATTGTCCTGGCCACCTAGTCCAGGGAGCTTCCCTGCTGCTGTGGGACTGTGATTCCAAGAAAGCCCACACAAGGACTACCAGCTGGGCCCTGTCAGCTCATGGGACTGGAAAGGTAACAATGCAGCCTAAACCATCAAGTTCTGAGTGGTCTGTTTCTAGGGCAACAGGTAAAGGGAACAGTCTTCCTTATCAGGCCAATAGTGCCCAGAACAGGGGTGGTGTCTCCTCACCCTAACTGTGACCCCAGTTTGGGGTTGGCCAAGGAGCAAGTGCCAATCAGATATCATCTGAGGGAAAGAATGAAGCCACTCAGACCCCAATGTTGACCCTGAGATAGAATAGATTTATTAGCAAGAGGTAATCAGGAAACATGTTTACAAAAGTGGAAATTTCTTTTTTCCAAACAAGCTGTGAGTTGAAATATTTTAGGACTTGAAATAGAATTCTCATACCATTAGGTATTGCTTACAGCAAAAGTTGTCTGTCGGAGTGGAGCATGCCTGCCACTTCTGAGTGGACCTATGTTCTCTATACTGTACACTGTAAAAAATACGTGGTAATATTCACAGAATAAGCACTACAGTACTATATTCCTGCTAGAAGGCATTTAGACAGGACTACAGTATATGCAATAAAAACACTTGGTTATTGACTTCCTAATTCTACAGTGTGGTACTAATTATCACAACATATACATACTTAGAGCATCTCAATGTAAGCTTGTGGTGATGGTCAGGCGGCTCAAAGAGGAGGAAAAGTGGTATTTTCATGTCCTGACTTCTGGTGAGTGCTGGGCAGCAGTTGGCAAAGGTCGCTGATTTGGTGTTGTAATTATCTCTTCCTCAGGAAGTGCTTGGGTTTGTTCACTCTGTGGCAATTGCTTTTCATGCAATCTGCCATGAATCCTAGAGCAAGGAATGATGTGATGCCAAAGAGGCAGCCTCGGTGTGAGGAGCTCACCTTGGCAGAGAGGACTCCCTTCAGCCAGCTTACTAGGAGGCAGCTTACTGAGAGATCTGTGATTTTGTCTGAAAAAGCTACTTTGGAAACTGGTGTCGCTGTCAGCAGCAGGAAGAGCTGTCAATGACTGGACTTGAGGCTATAGCACTCCCTCCCGCCACCCCCCACCTGCCCATTCTAACAGCTGCAGAGGTCATGCTGGGAGGATGCCCAGGGTGGTCAGGACCTGGGCACTGGGGAGGGAGGACAAAGCAGGACTGGAGCTGAAGACTCGTGTCAGTGCGGGTGCCACCTCCCCTGCAGGTCTAGAGGGTGCATCAGGAGGACAGGTGTTCGAAGAAACAGGCACTGCAGGGGTCAGAGTCTGAGATGGTGCAGAAATTCATATTCTGGGTCTACAGGAATCTAAGAACGAGAACAGATCTCTAGTCTTGGAGAAGCACATACTGAAAAGGAAAATCCAGAGAAACCAAACAAATATGTACATTATCATATAGCACACGTCCACATGAGGGGCTGGGTCTGGCTGGTGGCTTCAGGTGGGGAGTTTAGGTTCTATTTGGAGAGAAGACTCATAGAGGCTCTCTTCATCCATCACAAAAGACTGGTCCAGTAGATACTGGGTTACCTGAGAAGAGGGGAGAAAGAAAGGGTGAGGTCACAGGCACTTTGTGATGAGTCCAGACCTGGGTGTCCCTGTGACCAAAAGCTCTCATGGGGAGGGTTCAGGACAGCACATGAGGCAAGAGATGCATTCAGTCTATACCTAGGGGCTTTCAGATTAGCTCAGTAGTTTAATGCCTACGTAGGCAATCCCAGTCAGGCACAGGGGATGGTGGTTCAATTCCACACCCATCCTCAAGGCAGCCTGAGACAGCCAAAAACAAACAAACAAATAAGAAAAACAAACAAAAAATCCCCTTCTCAGTCATGCTTCACCTTAATAGAACTTGCCATTGCATTGCTATTTAATATTGTCTTAATGTTTATCTAGATAGTAATACTAACACTGAATCAGGCTGGGGTATACTAAGTGGCAGGGTGTGCATGAAACTCTGGATTCTATCCACAGTATCACACAAGCATAAAAATATTAGTTTAAAATTTCCAGATGGATCCAGTGCTGTGGAACATGCCAGTAATCCCAGTACTTTGGGAAGTTTGCAAATCTGAGTTCAGGCTGGACAACCTCATGACTGAGACCTTGCCTCAAAAACAAAATAACTAGATATAAGTAAAATAACTAATAGCTTTTTAGAGTTACAGTTTATATCTAGATGTTTCCCCAAAGCCTCATGAGCTAAGAGGTGGGGTTTTGGCAAGTGACCGGATCATGGGTATGATGACCATATTAACCTATTGATTGGCTCAGCATAGTCTGGATGTAGACCACTAGAACAGCCCATCCTCAGGTTAGGGTCTTATCTTTTCTATTGACCTTATCTTTTCTATGACCTTGCTCTTGCCAGGCAGGCACTTACACAATTGAACTATCTCCCTGGCCCATCCCTACCCACTCTTAATTCTACATGAAATGTGCTGTGAGAGATCAGAATACAAACTTCCAAGAAGCTTCAGCTTGAGACTCTTTCCAAGATTTACTGTCAGTCATTTGGAACCAAACACTTCCACCCCAACCGGGTTAAAAAAGAAGCAATTACATATCTTATTATGTGTTGGAGAATCTTCTAACAGTTACTTGAGAAAAAAATCAAGCCTATTGTCTCAGCTACTTTTTTCTCATTGCAGGGATAAGTACCTGACACCCAATATGAAAGAAGCAAAAGTTTATTTAGCTCACAGTTACTGGAGGTCAGTTCATACTCAGCTGGCCCCAAGGCACAGTGTCACAGGGCAGAGAGCAGCTATTCATGGTGGCAACAAAGAGCAAGAGTGTAAAAGGGAGTGGCAGCACCTCAGGAACCCTCCTTACATCTTACATGGTAATGCAGAGTATCTGCCCCAGGGTACTCACACCCATAATCCCAGCACTGGATCAAGAATCAATCACAAGCTCCTGAAGCCACCCCATGACTGAATGAGACTTTGGGGGTACACCTATACACAAACCATAATACCTGTATTCTTTTATTAAATTTTTGTTTTTGTATTTGGTACTAGGGATTAAAACCAGGGCCTTGACAAGAGCTACTCCCTAGCCTTTTCTTAATTTTTTTTTTCAGTTAGAGCCTCACTGAGTTACCCAGGCTTGGCTTGAACTGCAGTTCTCCTGCCTCAGCCTCCCAGAGTGCAGAGATCATAAGCACGCAGCACCACACCTGGTTCTGCATTGATTTCTGTCTGCCTCTGTGAAGTTCACATCCAGCTGTGCAGCATATTGATTAAAAGTCACAGATGAGATGATGAGGCAATGTTTTTTTTCAATATTAGAGACTGAACCCAGGGACTTATACGTGCTGGGCAAGTGTTCTACCACTGAGCTACAGCATTAGCTTGGAACGATTATTACTGTCTGATTAAAGGCTCACACCAGCACCTCCAGGAAGATGACTTTGGGTGTCTCAGTGAGACTCATGCATACTGATGACAGATTCTGCACTTTGCGACCCTGTGACACAGGCTAATGTTTCAGCCCTTGCAAACTCTGTGTCCTTTTCAGACATGCAATCCTCCAAATTCTCAGGTTCTCTGGGGAATCTGCACACTGACTGGTTTTCTCCACAATGAGGATGATCGAGATCAATTTCTCAAAGATACTCTTCTTTAGTGAAAGACAAGGCAAACACCACTTCTTTAAAGTGGTCAAAGAAACATGCTCGAGGAGCATAATATTTCTTTGCATCAGAGCTTGGGCGAAAGGTTTGAAAGGTGACAGGAGTGAGAAAAGATCCTGACTTTTTTGGGTAGTTTCTGAGATTTTTCATGGCATTATTACTCTAGTGCCTTGTGACATAGCCCCATGAGAGTGGTACATTTTTGCCTTTGGACTGGGCAAACTGCAGCCCCCAAACACTGCTCAATTAAATGGACAGTTTTGTCTTAGTATGACTCTTTGTTATTGAAGAAAGTGTATATTAAATAAATATTTGGAGGAAGAAAAGCCCATAATCCTATTATTACAAAACAACTATTTTCATTTTTCTGTGGCACTTTAGTTCTTCCAAAATACAACTATTTCTTGTTATAACAGGTGTGAAAGGCATCTGATACCCTGTCACCTACACTATAATGAAAAACTTCTGTTGTACTGCATCATTTTGCTATGTTAGATTTTACTGAACCAGTGCTCTATTATTGGACGAATCAGGGTTTTTTTTTAAGATGTTTTGGTATTTTATATATAATATGCTAAAATTGTCCCTAAAAAAATAAAAAATACTAAAACTGATTTAGCTTCAGTTACAACTACATGTCTTGTTTGTAGTATAAATTCCCACACTGTGGTGTGAGTATGGCTTGAACATATTTCCCAAGTGTTCCTGTGGTAGGGGCTTGGATCTTGGGTGCTAACACTGAGGGCTGGGAAGCCAACCTTTCCTGCCTGTCTTCTGACTGTTGAAGTACTCACCCTGCAGATGCCACCTGCCAGGAGGCCTGCACAAGGGCCCAGCAGGTACTGGTGCCACAGCCAGAACTTTCAGAAGAGTAAGCCAAATAAATTTTATTTATTTAAAAAGGATTAGGCCTGAGATATTTGCAGCAGTAAAGTCATTGGAACAATACACTACAAGAACAAGAATACTGGGTTTCTTGCTACAAGTTAACATGTTCCTAAAGAGTATCTTCCAGGGCCACACTATCAGGAAGTTGGGGTTTCTGATCTGACCATTATTTTACTTAAGTTATAGCCAGTAGAAGTCATTCTTTCTGGTAAATCTGACTTTGATGTACAGTAAAGCTTGAGACTCACAGCTTTACATACCTCTGTCCTTGCCCCAAATCTACTTCTGTACAGCTACATCAGATCCCCCTTCTGCTCTCCCCAGGGCCTTGCCCCTCATGGCTCATGTCCTGGGCAATGCTTTTGCACAGTACTTTGGACAAAGGTGTCACACTCCATTATGACATCTGTCCCAGATTGGTATAACTTTTAACTATCAAGGCAGGCAGGAGCTTGGCAGAAGTTACTATAGCTGTGGAAGGCTTTGGTAGGATCTGAGCTTTGGTCTTCCCTGGTAGGCTGAGTAGCTCAGGGGTCAGTCCACGATGCCACATGTAAGCGCACATGCACACGCTAAATATGTATAATGTGTATAAAACGAGTGAAGTTCATCTATTTTTTTGAGACAGGGCCTTACTATATAGTCCTATGAGTTTAAACTCTGGCTTTGAACCCATTATGTAGTTCAGACTGGCCTGAACTCATGGCAACCCTCTTACTTCAGCCTCCTGAGTACGGGGATTATAGGCTTGTACCAACATGCCTGGACAAGTTTATCTGTTTTGTTTTACTTTTTCTTCCTTTTTTTTTTTTTTCAGTGCTGAGGATCCAGCTCAGGACCCACTTGGTGCAAGAGTTTGACTGTTATTATTTCCCCAGTCATTGACTCCTTAGAACATTTAAAATGTCGTATGTAGCTTGCATTATGTTTTAATGGGAGGCCCATTTCAGATATTTCTTCCAGCATTTATACCTGTTTTTCTGTTAACTGCTTTTGGTATTGTCTGTTTTCTTGCCAAGTGGTTTGTGTTGCTTTTTGGCTATGGTCTCCCTAAGTTGCCTTGGAGGGTTTGACACTGTTCCTGCTTACTGGGAAGAGAAGCCACCTGGCTGGCTGCAGCACCTCTTTGAAAAAAAGGACTTCCCCACCCTTGGCACCCATACCCTGCCTCTCTGCCTCCTTCCAGATGCAGAGTGGAATCTCAGCAGACCACCTGGTCTCGACCCAGGGAGGCTTCTGAGCAGCATCTGCTCTGTGTGACTGAGTGTTCAAACACCCCAGTGCTGGTTCAGGGTGGGTACAGAGCAGGAGGTTTGAACCTGCCCTCCACTCTTTGTGTCTCAGCCCACTGGACCCCCAGATCAATCCTGTAGAAGGCAGACTTGAGATGCTTTGCCATCTCCACATGTTTGACTGCCTCATAAGAAACTGTTTCTGTTTTGCAAAGCTCCTGGTTGTGGAGCTGGAAATGCATGCAGCAAAGCCTGTGTGGTGAAGTGTTTCTCTGGGCCTTGACCAAATCAAAAAGTGAAGTGAACAGATTCTCTGCAGCCACACAGGCTGAGGTGCCTGTCCCAGATCCACCCCTCATATGTATTATTAAGGAGAAAAAGAATGAGCTGAGGAATATGTGGAGATTGTAAAGTAGAATGAAGAGTGCACCTGTGTTTGTGGACTTGGGATGAAGATCCCTAAAAAACTGGGGACACTGGCCTGTGGGAGGGGTGTCTGAATTTCATGGCTTGTGCACATAGCACTTTTCAAAAAGGCATGTTTTGGGGCTGGGGAGATAGCTCCATGGCACAAGTGCCTGCTTGGCAAGTACAAAGTCGTTAGTTTGAACCTCTGTCCTGCAACCCTCCCCCTCCCCACAAAAAAGGCATGTTTACACCCTGGCTCCCTTACACTGGGAGCTTGGGCCTCAAAGTGCAGTACAAACCCAACAGCAATAAGGGACAGCTTGTTCCTGCTGCAGACAGGGCATGGGGAAGGCATCCTTATAGGGAGGGCATCAGGTGGGACTTGGGACAGGAACCTGAGCTGGAGAAGAAAAGGGCTGAGCCAGCATAGCAGCAGGGTGGGCAGAGGATGCCATCTTACCTTTGCTTGATGCTCAATTTTATAGGCAGTTTGCTGGAACTGGCGTATCTCTCGGATAATGTGGGATATCTGTGGGAAGGCAAGGAGTTCAGAAGATGGCCTGCGTGCTCTGGGCCACCTCACTTTGACCAGAGGGCACATGCTGAGCTATTCATTTTTTATTTTGAAAGAGTTGTGCTAAATTGCCAAGATTGGGTTCAATTTTGTGATCCTGTCTGTTCAACTTCCCAGAGGGCTTGTATTACAAGTGTGTGCCAAGGCCAACAATGGGTTTCCTGAAGCCAGTGATCTGCTTCCATAAGAAATGCTTTCAAGCCTATAGCTAATTGTGCTAATGTAGCTGAGAGGGAAACTTAAGCCCCTCTTAAATCAGTGGCTCCATGACCCCACTCTGGAAACAGAACCATGGGAGCCCAGCCAGACCAGTGGGTACTGGATGTGATCTGGGAGGCCCTGGCCGTGGTCCCAACAGCATGCCCCACTAGTGCTTGACAGAGTAACATACAAACATAGAAGCACCTTGTACAGAGTAACTGGTGAGAGCAGGGCTCTCCAGCTGGAGCAGGGAGAAGCCGTGGTCTTCTCAGGCCCCTCCCCAGGCCTGCATGTTGGGGAGTTTGAAGTATGCAAAGCATGTGCTGCACAGTTTCCCTGAGCAACATGAGAGGAGTATGGCTGGGGGTGCAGCTTGAAGTCCCTGAGCACCAGACCAGGCTCCACCTTGTACTTGTGGGATGACCTTGGGCCCAGCCTCAGGCTTGAAAGCCTCACTCTACTCATTTGCATAGTGGGATCCTGCCTCTCAGCCAGACCAAGTAAAGGTACATTGCAGAGCAAAAACCTGGTGCCTACCCAGTGCCTAGGGTCTGAAGATGTTGAGTTTGGGGATCCTTGCCCACCAAAACATACCATCCTCATCTTGGAGAAGTTGACCAGGCCATCCTCTGTGTAGTTTGGGGTCCCCTCTTCGATGAAGGCCAAGTCAGTGAGGTACATTCCCAGGTAAGGGACACAGGGCGGGTCACAGCTTGGGAGCAAATGGCATTCACAGAAATTTTTTACTTACAAGAGCAACTGTGCCAGGAATACAGGACCACTCACATGCACCTTTCCTCGGCTAGAGGCAGAGGGTTTCCACTTTCCAGGGAGAAAGCAAAGCTCAGGCCTTAGCTGCCAGCTGGAACAGTGGTCTGTGCTCTGGGCAAGGTGATAAGGGGCTGCCTGGGCCTCAACCAGCTGTCTCTTCTCCACTTCTGCCTGGCTACAAGCCACTCCTCCTAGCCTCTCCCCACCCACTGAGCAGCACATCCTTAATGCTCATACAACCCACCTGCCTCCTCTAGCAGGGACCCATGGCAATGCTGGTCCTTTGAGAGCACTTTCCTGGGAGTCACTGGAAAGGCATAGGGTGTCTGTGTGCATTTTCTGGAGATGGAAATTGGTGTGACAGCCACACCTGGGCCTGGCAGGAGCTATGCCAGCATCCACAGCCACTGTGCTCTGGGCTGGACTCCCCTTGGTCCTCTGGGGCTCCTCTCAGAGTGCTCTGCTCCTTTCTTGCCCACTTCTTTGATGCCTGGGACCTCCAGACCACCCAGCCATGCTGGTAGGAGGTGAGGCAGTGAGGTAGAGTGAGACTGAGAGTGAGATCTGGCCCTGTCCCACCCATGCTTGTCAAGAGGCCCTGGGCTGGATGGCTGCCTCTGGGGCTCAGCACCTGTGTACACAATGGCAGCAAAGAGAACCTGAGGGGGTCTGGGCCTGACCCTAAGGAGCTTAGAGTTCCAGCTGTCCCCTTGCACCCAGAGCTGCTGCATTTGGTGGTACACAGCTGTGATTCTTCCACCACTAGCGTCTTTTCCCATTGTCTTTCCTTTTTAAGCAAACAGCAACAGGTCTGCATCTCAGCTGAGATGCACCGATACTCAGAATTCAGTAACACTGCTTCCTTTTTATATTTTTTCATGATAATCTCACAGTTACAGTAAGTATGCCAGGTTTGCCATTTATTCCAGTGATATAAAACTTACTTATTTAAATGTATTTGAAGGAGGTGACTTAATTTAAAGGAGACAGTTAAGTAAATGTAGTTGGCACAGGGTTGAAGTTGTGATAGAGTACAGGGCACTCACTGATAGGTTTCCTAACTGTCGCTTTTGTGTAGCTGTCAGAATCGATCCAGTGGGTGTCAGCTACATTAGATAGAGTGGAACAGTATGGGAACTACTTGAATTCACTGCATGGGATAAGGGCAGATGTTCACGAAACCTTTGTTCTTAGGCATATAGTTGCACATAAGACTATGATTTCAAATTACATATAAATGCACACATAGCAGTGCTCGGCCTGAACCCAGGGCCTCCTGTGTGCTAGGCAAGTGTCTACCACTGAGCTATACTCGCCCAGCCCACATATACATTGTGTATCTATAAATATAGCTGTGGTTAGGGGTAGAACAGCTGTTCTATCACTGTTCCTGTTTCATATCCCCCTTCACTCACTCCCCTCCACATGGTAAGCAGTGCAGGTAACCCTGGGGAGAGGGGGTGATGAAGATTCAGAGAGACCTTAACACTCTCTGGGTCTCTGACAGCTCAGCCCAAAGAGATGGCCAGGGAAGATTTCCCTGACACAGGGGATGCCAGTCTAGCTGCAGGAACACGGATGACGTGCAGTCTAGGCATTTGTAGATGATGCCAGCAGCTGCCTGTCCAACTCTGTCCTCACCTAGCTCCTTGGTGAGGGCCTAGAAGGGTGCTGCAGCACTCTGAATGGCAGTGTTTCCCCGCCCACACATGCCAGAGACCATGGGCACAGAGGACCACTCAAGAACTCCACAGGTGCATGCCTGGGGCTAGAACACTGCTGAGCACTGGAACAAGAGGAGCACGCATTGCTCAAGCTCTTTCCCTGTGAATGCTGTGGCCCCACCCATCTGGGAGCCAGCCTCATCTGCAGTCTCAGCTCATTCAAACAACTCTGAGAGTGGCAAAGGCCCTGCCTACCTGCAAGGTGTGATAGTGAGGAGCGGGGCCACTGGCCGAATGCCTGGCCTTGGGGCTCAAGTCTCTGGCACATGCAGTGGATGATCAAATGCTGGGAAGACAGAATATCATCACAGGGCCCGCTGATTATTATTAATGAGGCACCAGCTGCTTTGTCAGGGGCAGAAGCAGGCACTTGGCCTCTGGGGGGTGGCAGCTCTGGGACTTTGGATGGCAGCCACAGCCTTGTGTCTTTCTCCCACTTTCCAGTGCTAGGGTGGCACAGCCAGCAGCTGCTTTCAGGGTCTGTCAGAGACATCACCCCTTAATTCAGGAGAACAGCCTAGGATGGACACTGCTCCCACATTCCTCTAAGTCAGGGATTTCCCCCTTAAATCAAGATGGCAAATGGAGCTGGCTTTAGGAGAACTGCCGAACTTAATTCTTGGTGCACTTTGCACAGGGAGCTGTGGGAAGGCTCTGGTGAGTGAGGGGATTCTGGGAGGGAATGAGAAAAGGAGACAAGGTCACTCTTACATTCTTAGGCAGGGGACTGAAGGAGTGAATGTGGCCAGGAGTGTAGGTGGGCCACGTATGTCTGAAGCATGGCTGGGAGGCTGGCATGTGGTATTTGAGAGTGGGACCTTAGCTGACAAGCAGCAAGCCATTCTGCAGCTGCTGGCAGGAGGTTGCTGACTTTAACACCAGGTTGAACATGATTCTCAGGGAAATATGAATGGGGTTTCAAGCCCTACAAGGAGGCTGGGGTGGCATCCTTGTCTGAGAAGATCATCTGGAACATCTGGAGACTACTACCTCACTCCTGCAATTTTCCTTGCCTGGTGACACAGCTCCCCAGGACTTCTCTGACCTTGCTGCATATGAACACCTTAGCATCTCTGGCTCGCCCTCCTCATCCATGAGGCTGGCCTTTCTGGCACAAAGATCTTAATTCCCAGGCCTGTTGAAGGCCACCTCCATCCCATACTGCCAGTAGCAGAACACCAAGGAAGCACTCAGACCCACAAGAACCTGAGAGGAAAGACAGCCAGGAGGGACTCAGACAGAAGGGGCCACCAAGGCAGCACAGATGGCAGCAGAGCTATGTGGAGAGTGATCAGTGAGGAACGAGATGGGGCAGTGCTGGGGACAGACAGACAAGTGGAGAATGTCGGGTAGGACCGCTCCCCACACATAGGGAGCCCTGGTGGAGGAGATGCAGCCAGACAGCACAGATGTGGCAGCATCCATCTGAGGTCAAAGTGCAGATGGCCAAGGCAATGACACACAGAGCTGGGAAGGGTGGCTGAGAGTGGCAGAAGGACCTGAGAGGCTATGGGCAGGTGGGCTGGGCTGTGCGGGATGTCTACATTGCTGTTCAGGATCACAGGCTTCATTTGTCTGGGGCCCTGGTGTCAGGGCAGCAAAGTAGTGGCCCCAGCGGGCATCTCAGGGAAGAAGATTCCTTGGGACCAGACACTTTTGGAGCTCTTAGGGGCTTCCCAAGGTGAGCAACTACCCAGGCAAGAAGAAAAAGGGATGCCACAGGAATCATCAAAAAAAAAAAAAAAAAAAAAAAGAGGAAGTGCCTCGTAGGGCTGGCAAGGGCCGAGCCCACAGTTTGCGAGGGTGCAAGGCCACAAGGAGTGCACAGCAGCTAAACTGCTGCTTCCTGAGGAGGCCTCTGCTCAGCCAGTCAAGCAGCACTGGTCTTGCCACTGGTCCAGACACAGTTCAGGCCATGGTGCTTACGCCACGTGTGCTTGGCACAGCCACTTGCTCCCCAGCTTCAGTCTGGAAAATTGGGCCTGAAGGAGTGGCAGATGCCAGCGACACTGCCTAGGACCTACTGTGCACAGGATAGCCTCCACAGCAAAGAGCCATCCTGGCCCAAGTGCCCAGAGCACCGTGGCTCACAGGTCGTGTGGATGGGTCATGTGTACAGTGGTCAGGGGAGTGCTCCACAAACTGTTAGGCCTGACTCACTCTAAAATTACATTTTGTCAATTCCAAGATGGTACTCTAATATGCCCTTTGGTTTTGACAATGAATTCTCAAGTGTAAAAGGAAACACAACCACCTTAACTAAACCAAGTGGAAGATATATCCTGATTCAGAATTATTAAAATACAAAAAAGTACTTTGAAATGCCACAGCTATTGTGACCACTAGGATTCTTGTGCTGCTCCCAGAAAATGCCACCGGCCCCATATAGTGGGGAAAGCTGATCCAACATGGGGACCATGAACTCTAGGGGTCTTGGGGTAGATGGAATAGGCAGGCAGACAGACAGACATCCTGCCTGGGCCATATGGCTTGGCCAGGCCTCTGCAAAGCGGGTCTATAATTTTAAACATAATAGTGACAAAATGACACATGACTTACTTTTTCAGAGCTTCTCTGAGATTCTTAAATCTGCCCTCTGATGACACAAGCTTTTGGAGCTTATCAATCAAGGCCTTTGTCTAGAAGGAATTAGAAGCATTTGACACACAGCAGGTGTCGAGGCCCATGGCCCTGGCCCCACTCCAGCATGCTGCCATATTTGCCTTGTATCTGGGCCTCCTGTGTCTGCCAGTGTCACCCCAGCCTCTTCCAGAGTCCTTATTTTTCTGTCTGTCCTTTACATATCACTCAGAATGCGGCAGCTAGTGTGGGTCTGAGTATGCACAGCCTCGGGAACGCAGTGAGCCACAAGGAGGTCTGTGCATCAGAAGGCCCTTGAGAGTGACCCCAAGCCTGCATCTGGACCATGACTGGGATTTCCTTGTGAGCTATACCCAGGCAATATGTTCATCTTCGCATACCTTCATTTGCAATGTCAGGAACACTGCTCAAATTTAAGAACCAAGAGAAAAGATGAGGAAAAAAAGACTTGGTAGAGAAGAAACCTCACAGCAAGAGTTTGCCAAGTGATAAAGCCCACATAGGCTGGTTTGGGGTCCCTGAGGCAAGAGACTGGCTAAAAAGGCCAGGTATAATCCATAGAGTATATTGCCTTGGCCTGGCTGCAAGCTCCTCTCCCCAGGAGGTCTAGGAAAATCTCTTTACCCTGAGGGTCCTTACTGCCCTGGTTTATAAAAGGTGAGGTGGATCAGTACTTCATTCTGTGAGTTGTTTTTCAACATCCAGAAGGCGGCTGACGAACTATGCTCAAGATGGATGTGTGCCACGAGAGCAGAAGTGCTGAGCACCTGGAGGGCCCATAGCCCCAGGGGCCAAGAGGTGCCCAACCATGGAGAGGCCTGAAGGCACCATCTATAATTCTAGCACTCTGGGAAGCTGAGGCAGGAAGAGCCTAGTTTGGTGAACTTAGTAATCTAATAAGATCCTATCTCAAAATAAATAAAAAGCTAAAAAAAAAAAAAAAAAGTATGTGCTCAATGTTTGAGTCAGATTTTATCTCCTTGCTTAACTCCAAAAATAACAACCGAAGTCTCCCTGCTGATGGAGGAGATGAGTGGCAAGGGACAGGATGGCAGAGCAGCCCTGGGGTTCCACACCGACACCCAGGAGATGTGTTGGCCACAGGAACCCTGCTGGTTCTTATCCATGCACACACAGAGGAGGCATGGCTCTGCGGGTTCTGTTGGCTCCCTTAAGAAGTCCATGGGCAAATCTCTACCCTGATTCCCTTGTAGGCCCCAGTGTGCCACCCCCATGAATGGAGGGCAATCCAGGGGTGGTACTGGTTCACAGTGTATAATGAGAGAGGCTAGGTCAGGAGGTCCTCAAAGCTTTTGGTGAAGAATTTCCTGGGCTGTGAGGTCATGGGAACACACAGAAGCCATTCTGATGTGTGGCTTTCCTGTACCCCTCAGGAAAGAGATCAGCTATGGCTCTGACTGAGCACATTTTGATTCCTTCCACATCTCTGAGCTCACTGTATCTCCTACTTGTCCTCAGCTGTCACACTCTGTCAGGAAAGAGCTAAATGGCCTGGGAAACTGCAGCACTTTTCCCAGGTGCTCTCACAAGTGTGCTCCAGTGTCTGGCTGAGCCAGCAGTTTCTACCTTCCTGTGCTGCCTGGAGCAGGCCTTAGTTGTCTCTGCTGCAGTGGGGTGCTCCCAGGGAGCAAGGGGGTGGGGCTTGATATGTCACTGAAACTAGGACCAAGTTAAGAGCCTGTCCAGGGCAACAGGAAGTTCATGCATGTGACCCTCTCCTGTGCACTGAATGGACATCCTTCAGTGGCCAAGAGTATTTCCTACCCAAGAGGCCAAAATGAGAAGCCTTTGTTCCTACTGAGACACAGCCATCTCTAGGGAGTAGGGAGAAGAAGCAGGGAAAACCCTGCCCTTCATCTGAGGAAGCCTCAGAGCCTCTCTGAAGGGAGAAGACAGTTTAGAGGATGGGGTGATGGACACAAGCAAGAAGGAAGAACAGAAAGTCTCAGGCTGCACTTGGCTACTGGACTCCTGCTGGGCTGGGCTGGGCTGGACTGGGCTGGACCAGGTCTGATGACTTTTTGGGTTGAGCCAGCACACTTAGGGGAGTAATGAGAACACAATGCTGATGCGGGATTTCTGGCACCCACCAGATGTGGCCATTTGATAGGTCATAAGTGTCCAGGGATGTTGTAGAGAGGTAACTAGAGTAGGGAGGGTACAACTATCACCTGGGTGGAAAGGCTGGGGAAGTCAGCTGGGTCCAGCTTGTCAGTGAGGGTGGAGGCTAGAGGCATCTCTGGGTCTTGGGCTAGGTCATCTGACCCCAGGTCCTGCACAGCATGCACTGCATACTGACTTTACTCTGCACATAATCTCAGAAGAGAACATAAGATTTCAGAAAGGCTAATCCCGGAAAGGGTGATGCTGGAGAATGTGGCCAAGAAATGCAGAATGTGGGTTCCTGGAGGGAAGAGGAAGAGGAGCTGAGGAAGGTGGGAGCAACAGTGCTGAGGTGGACCAGCCCAGGCCTCGAGGACATCTCTGTCTAGACCTCCACTGGCCAAAGAAGCCCCAATGATGTGGAGCTTCACAGGGCTTTGTGGCATTTCAGAGCTGTATTGTGAATGATCAAGGATTAAGCTCATGTCTAAGACGACCAGTTATCTGATGGACAACAGCCACCTAACCCTTGTCCAGAGGGCTGGTGAAATTAGCATCCCAGGAAAGGATCATGTGACAGTCTTCTTAGCTACCCCATGGGAGGACTCTATGAAACATCCACGCTTACCCCAACCAAAAGGCAGTGTTGGCACCAACAATCATGGCCTCACATTTGCTATACTGGGGTGTAAATTGCTCTGTGGGCATCAGGATCCTACAGGCTCCAAAGCCACTTCTGTGAGCCTGACACTTGGTTATGCCGACAGATTGGACGAGTCTGTTTCACCAGGCTTGTGGACCCTCTCCCAGGCTCTGTCTGCCTTTAGACACACAGTGGCCACCCTGGGGTCTCCCTACCTAACTCCAGCCCAGCGCCAAGACACAGGGCTGCCAGCTGCTGCCCACACCTGCTTAGAGACTTTGAGCCATGTCTTTTTGAGCCGGAAGATGGCGCTGCGGTTCATGGAGGAGGTGATCTCCAGTACGGCGTTGTAGTTGTGTAGGCAGCGGCAGATGTCAGCCACAGCCACCCACTTCTCGATGGCAGTCGCCCGGGCATTGATGTCCTCATTACGGATGATTTCGGAAGCAATCAAGTTGCTGATCTTTAAGCCAATGCAATAAAATAGGAAACAAAGTAAGAGCAATCAGTCCTGCAGAGATAATAAATCATTTTTTGCAGGCAAGATTGACTGAAAATTTCAAAAGAATGTACCAGAGAACAAATAAGGTAGTTGGGTAAGGCCTTAAACTATGGAAATAGAAGCTTTCCTATAAATTAGTAATAGACAGTTAGAAAATACAGCAAAAAGAAATCATTTCCAAAATAACAATGGGAGGGGCTGGGGAGATAGCTCAGTAGAATAATTGTTTGTCTGGCAAACTCAAGGACCTGAGTTAAATCCCTGGTTGGGGTTGGGAGGAGAAGTCAACATAACAATGGGGACTGTAAATTACCAAGTGATTTAAAAGAAAAAGAAACATGGAGGAAAGGAGTTAGCAACAGTACAAAAGGCTGGAATGATAGAAAAAAGGGCTGAAATTTCCAAAGGGCTAGCTGTTTTTTTCATAACAAATAGACATTTAATGTAACCTAGTTGAAACTCCCTGGGAGTCCCCTCTAGATCCTGATCGAGGGGTTCTGAGGTTCATGGGAGAAAGTAATTACCCAGAAGGTCCATGGAAGTCCTCTGCTACAAACCTGTGATAGTAGGACATCTATGGATGGGAAGAGCCCCAAGGACTACTACACCTGGCCTGTATACACACACACACACACACCCCAAGTCAGGTGGGCCTGGCGGCCTCACGAGACAAGCTGAGCACAGCGACCTGGCACTACAGGAAGTGGTACAACAGGAAGTACTGACCTCCCTGCACATTTCCTTACTACTTCTGAAGTCTGCAGTTACTATAACTATTACTGGCTAATAGGTACAGTAGCATATGTCCGTAAACCTAGATGCTCTGGAGGCTGAAGCAGAACAATCCCAAATCTGAAACTCAATCTGGACAATTTAGTGAGTCCCTATCTCAAATACAATAAAAAGGGCTTGGGTGTGGCCTAGTGGTAGAGTGCTTGGTTAGCATGGGAAGCCCTGGGTTCAATCTTTAGTTCAGGAAAAACAAAAAACAACCAAAAAAAAAAAAAAAAAAAAAAAAAAAAAAAAAAAAAAAAAAAAAAAAAAAAA
>PVJA010027496.1:0-28402 GCA_004027025.1 Myocastor coypus | reverse complement strand
TACATCATTACTGCTCCATTGCCATTGGCCCATCACTACTACATCATTACTGCTCCATTGCCATTGGCCCATCACTATTACATCATTACTGCCCCCTTGCCATTGGCCCATCACTATTACATCATTACTGCTCCATTGCCATTGGCCCATCACTATTACATCATTACTGCTCCATTGCCATTGGCCCATCACTAATTACATCATTACTGCTCCATTGCCATTGGTCCACCACTATTACTCTACTGTGGCTTGTATCCAGTTGTCCCCTCAATGGCTCATGCAGTCATGGGGCAGCTTCTGGAGTTTGTGATTGATTCTTGATCCAACGCTGGGATTGTGTGGGGGTGGGTTCTGTGCCCACCCTGGGGTGGGTATTTGCACACAGTGTAAGGAGGGCACGAAAGGCATGCTAGCTGCTGCAGCCGCTGCTCCTCCCTTTGCCCTTCGTTGCCCTCCCCGACTATGAGCTGCTGCCCTCTGCCTTATGCCACAGTTCTGCCTTGGAACCAGCTGAGCATGGACTGAAACCTCCACTGACTGTGAGCTAAGTAACCCTTTCCTTCCTTAATTTTGGATATTGGGTATTTTGTCCCAGCAATGAGAGAAAAATATTCTGTATATTCAAAAATTAAGTAGATTTACAGATAATATTAAGAAAAAACGCTTTTTGAGATTAAAACAACTATCATATGTGAGATTCAAGAGCACTGAGAGGGAAAGTCACGGTGGATTGGACTTTGCACAAGAAAAGGCCAGTGGCAGTGAAGATTGAGAAATATGAGAAACCAAGGCAGATGAAGCTCAGAGAGAAAAATCAGCCAATAGAAATGAAAGGGGCATCCCCCAGCAGTCTCCAAGTGCAGGGCCCTGAAAAGAGGCAGACGTCTGGTGGAGCCATGGGGGTGCAGCTCCAAGCTTGCTGCGAGATCCAGGAATGAGAAGGGGGAAGCAGCTCGCCCTGCGGCACACGCAGCCTATGGTCCAGATCCACAGGGGGGAAACCCGGGGCTGGCCAGACAGAAGAGCACGGAGCACAAAGGGACAAGACAACCGTGACAGCAGATGTCGTACCAGAAGCGATGAAGGACAAAGACAGGGAAACAGCTTTGTCCAAGTCTCAGGAAGAAAAGAGGAGTCTGTCGGGCTGTACCTCCAGACCCTGCCGCCTTTGGGAGAGGGAGGCTGCTCACGTGACCACAGGGCCTGTGGCGCTCCCTCTCCATCTTGCAGCAACAAAGCAGAGACTCAGCCTCCACTCCTCTGCTCCCTGGAGTCAACCAGGGCCAGCCTGGAGCTGGGCTGACCGCACACCGGGATCCGCTGAGGGAGCACGAGGCAGCATCCGTGTCCATAGCATGTGTCAGCAGGGTGGAGGGCAGGCTGAGCTCCAGGGCAAAGCTGAACAGCGCGGCGCCGTCTCAGCCTCACGAGACACCTCAGCGGGGCAGGAGCTCGGCGAAGAGAAGGGAGCAGTGTCCAGATCCCTGTAACACCCAAATATACATGATGCACATAAAATCGGGCTAGAACCAGGACAATCCTAGCCTGAAGGATCAATGACCGGCAGATAGCAGCACTGACACACATCAGCTGTCCCAAGGATCCGGCAAGAATCTGAAAGGGACCACAGAAACACGCCTCAGCGTGTGGGTGGGAGTCGTCCTGAAACGAACAGGAAAATAGGAAATCGCAGGAGAGAAGTAAGAATTCTTAAGAAAACAACTAAATAGAGGTCGTGGGATCAAAAAATAGAAAACTAGAAATGTCAAAACATGTTAGATGGGCTTGATTGAACACATCCTCCATAGAATTTGCTTAATCTGAGAAAGAAAAAATAGGCTAGATTAAAAAAAGAAAGAGAGAGAGAGGAAGGAAGGAAGGAAGGAAGGGAGGGAGGGAGGGAGGGAGGGAGGAAGGAAGGAAGGAAGGAAGGAAGAAAGAGAGAGAAGGAGAGAGAGAATGGAAGAAAGAGAGAACAAAAGAAAATCTCAGAACAAATCATCTTTTGGGCAGAGGAAAAACTCTGAAAGTTTCAGAAAGAACCGAGGCCTCTTTGCTTTCTCAACTGGCCTCCTCCACAATGACTGCTACTGGCGAGGAAACCAAGGGGCAAGGCAGGGCGGTGGCGCACACCAGCACTGGGGAAGCTGACGCGGGAGAATCATAAGTTTGCACTCAGCCAGGGCAACTTAGTGAGATGCTGTCTCAAAAGTATTTTTCAAATGTCTAGAGATATAACATGAAGGCTCTTGGTCCAACCCACTCATACTGCACCAAGAAAGAGAGGGAAGATGAGAGGCCGGGGGCAGGGAGGCAAGGTGCAAAGGCAGGGCTTCCGGTGCAGAGCAGCAGGGGCTCCCAGCAGCCTCCTGGAGAGGCAGCAGTCCATACCTGGAGATCTGTGAAAACTCATCAGATAGGATTGAAGCGGCACTTCTGGAACAAACCTTAGGCCAACAAAGGGAGAACTACTACTTTTTATACATTAATGAGCCAGAGACTGAACTCACTTTACATGGTTAAGAGCTTCTAAAAACACTAGCTTTACCCCACATATTTTAATGAGGGTTGATACCAAAAATCAGTGACAAGTTATAGTTTAGCCCATCCTTTTCTGCTGCAAACCAGTGTATTTTACATCAGGGAGCTAGAGGTGGGAGGGTAGGGGGAGGCAGAGCAGGGGTATGGGGGCCCTCATGGTGGCAGGGGTCCGTGAGGCCTGCGGCCCACAGACCAGTGGGTTGCTGAGGCCTTCCAGGCCTCCCGCCCCTAACCAGTCCTGACACAAGACAGCTAATCTTCAGCTGTCCCCTTTTGTTCTCCGAAGCACCTAGGTCACTCTAGTTCCTTTGTCTTTCTGCACAGACTTGAGGGCCAGTCTGTTGGTTTCTACAAAAATGTTCTGCTAGCTTCCAGAGTAGGAATGTGTTTGGGAGAAATGGCACCCAAACCATAGTACATCTTCTCATCCACAGGCACGAGCTCTCTCTGCTATTTAGACCTCACACGCTTTGGTCAAACTTACAGTGAAGTATTGCAAGTCTTCTGATGGTATTGTAAATATTTACTTACGGGAATTAAAAACAGTGGCTCTGCCTAGAAATTGCAAGGTGCCCACATGACCCCAAGCATCCTAGAGGAAGAAGTAGCCTAACCCTGGCGAGTGCTGCTCCAGGAACTAGAATTCTTGCCGCACATGAGTAGGCTGAGGCAGGGCTCTGGCCACACTGCCCCAGGCGCACTGTATGTGTGGACACACAGTTTACACATGCCTGTATGAGTAACACTTGTGCCCATGCAAATATAGGAATGCACCCCTCCATGTGAGAAGGGCCGAAACCAAGGCGGCGGAGCTCCAGAGCAGCAAGGAGAACCTGCCTGGGTCCCACCTGTGGTCACTGAGCAATCAGATGAAGGCAGACAGAGGGGTCTGGAGTGGGCGGAGACACCCTTCCCAGGTCCCTCCCGAGCCCGTGGGAGTGAGCTGAGCCCTTCCAGAGATGCCCTGTGACAAAGCTGGGTCACCTTGAGAACGTGGATTCTACCCGCCTGGGTGCAGAGACCCAGAGGAAAGAAGCCTCCTGCTGCTCGTGGGCTGCACTCTCCAGCAAGGCTCCAGCACAGGACAGGGCAAGGGTGGACCACTCCCTCGAGCCTCCCCAGCTGGTCACCACCGGCTGCCCTTGGCCGTGCAGCCTCACGCGACTGATGTCAGCGTCACCTCTGGCTCCAAAGCCCAAGTGGCAGGCTGGTCCAGTCCTCTCAGACCTCAGCTGCCCATCAGACGTGGCTCTGGGCATCTCTCACCTCAGCACTGTGGGGGAGCCACTGGTAGGGCTGTGAGGCTCGGCCATACTGCTCTGCCTGTGAGGTCACTTGCAGCTCCCAGAGGACAGACTGTCACAGGACTGGCTGTGGCTAAAACCGGTGACATCATCCAAAGATGGGCAGCGCTTGGAGGGTTGGGACAGCACAGTCTGGCCAGCTGTGAGGCTGGACAGTGCAGGACCCAGGCAGAGGACTCTGCAGCCAGATCCAGGATGAGGCTGCCCTGCTGACGTGGCCTCAGGTGAGGACAGCGGCTGGTGGCGCTCATGGTGCGCAGCCAGCTTGTGAGGAGCAATGGAGGGAAAGAGGGGTCTGAGCACCCTTTGTCCAGCTCCTGCACTGCTGCCCCGCACACAGGAAGACAGAAGCAACATAGGGTTCAGTCTGATCCCGACTACTGAAGCTCTCATGCCGCAGCTTTTCTAAAATAAAGTAATCCCAAAGCTCATACGGATCCACTAAATACCCCCAAAAGCTGAAGAAATCTTGAGGTTAAAAAAAAAGCTAGAGACATTGCACTCCTTGGTTTCAAAATACAGTTTGTTACAAACCTCTTGCAACCAAAACAGCATGGTACTAGTATCAAAACCAACCTAAAGGACAAGGCAGTGAGCCCAGAAATAAGCCCATATACATAGAGAGAGCAATGGATTTTAGACACGGGCCCCGAGCACACATGGGAAAAGGGCTGGCTTTCCGAGAAGTGGCATTTGAGAAACTGGATATGCACGCGCAGAAGAATGAAATTCGATCCTTATCTCAACCACATACAACAACTCAAGGTGGATGAAAGTTTTCTTCAGTGTAGGCCCTAGGGCAGCGGAGATAGCTCAGTGGCTTAAGCACCTGCCTGGCAAGCACAAGGTCCTGAGTTCAATTCCTGGTATTAAAAAAGGTAGACCCTGGAACTGTCAAATACTAGGAGGGAACAGAAAGCCCGGCAGCATTGGCCCAGGTGGTGGTTTCTGGTGTAAGACTCCACGGCCCAGGCCAGCGAGGCAGAGACAGATGAATTGGGGAGTTAGAGTAGAGGGTGCACTCAGCCAGAGCGGAGAGACACCCACGGACAGAGGGAGGCCTGCCAGGCACCCCGATAAGGGGCCACACACCGAAGAATGAGGACTTCGACCCACTAACTAGCGAGGCGACAGCTGGATCGGTGATCTATACAACAACTTCTCAAGAGAGATAGAAATGGCCGTGGATTTGCGACAAAGAAGCTCAGCAGCTCCAGCAACCTGGAGAACCTCCCTGAGCAGCCATTGCACCCTGAGTGAGCACACGGAGAGGCGAACGACTCAGGGTCAGTGCAGACACAGCCAAGGGAAACCTGACGTGCCGTCAGTGGGGACAGAGACATACAGTGTGCTGTTCTTCAAGAAAGCAAAAATAAAATGACCACACGGTCCCGCACGAGGGGCTGGACTCAGGGCATCTAGGAAGCACCCACAGCCTGCCGCTCATGCCAGGGTCGCCCGAGAGCTGAGGAAGCAGCTCGCATGTCCATCTGCACGCTAGGGGGTGAGGAAGTGTGGCCTTGCGCTCTGTGGCCAGCTGCCCGGCCTTTCAGGGAAGGGCACTCGGCTGCCGAGAGAACACAGCTGGCGTGGAGGTCGTTGGAGCAACAGACACTAGACGACTTCAGCTGTGTGCAGCACCAGGAAACACCAGCAACCCAGACACAGGGACAGGGTGGGGTGGGAGGGGAGATCTGGTCAGCACGCAGCTTCCCCCAGCCTGCAGGAATCAGCTGCAGAGAGGGATTGTACTGGATATGCAATGATAACGTGCTGCATGTTTCAAATTTGCCCACAGGACAGATTTTTAACCTTTCTCACCACAAAAATGTGAGTTTTTGAAGTGGTGGATGTTAATTCTTTTGATCAAATCTTTCGACACTATATACATAGACCAAGACATCACACTGTACCTGAAGAACATACACAATTATATCATTTAAAATAAATATATTAATAACATCCTTAGTGTTGCTCTAATAAAAACAAAAAGCTACTTTTCCCAGGAGTATGCTCGGACCCTTCAGACAGCCGAGCATTTAAGACGTGTTAGGGCCATAAAAACCTAGACATATGGTAGGGCACGAATTTGGTAATTCTGAAGTATAAATAAAAATACCAATTCTATGGGAGCTGTGTATTAAATATAAATTTTACTGCTACAGTTACTATAGCATATAAATTTTAACATTATGTCACTGTTGAGAATGTTTACTGCCATGACTCATGGCCAAAACTCAATAGTGATTCTAAGAACAGCATAAATGCCAAGCTCTGTGGACAGCATACAGCTGGGACAGGGAGGAAAGACTCCTCTGTCAAGAGTCGGTGTCTGTTCTGGACTCGGCGCGCTGCCTTCTCCGTGAGATGCATTTCCCTGGACTTCGACTCCAATTTGAAGTCTGTACTAATGCCTCTCAGGTTGCCAGTGGGTGGTGCGCTTGGCATTTCATTTTGAGAGCTACCTGGTGGGAAGGTACACACCCCGGGTCCCAAGACAAGAGAAAAAGATGCAAACTCACAGAAACCATGTCGCTACCTCCACAACTATGTTAGTTTGTGATGATGTACAGGCAGATTCTTCAGTAGTCATTTGAATATTGGACGAGTGAATTATTTAGTTAGAGAGGAACTGTCTAGGACGGTCACAAACACCTCCACGCCTGGAAGCAAGCACTTCTGCTACGCGGCAACACGTAGGTGACTTCAGACAAAGGTAATCGACTGCTCATATGTTTTGAAAGCTAGAAGAGAAAACTTTGTCTTGCCACAAAGAAATGAAAACTTTTGAAGCATTAGATATGTTTTCCTTGATTTGAGACATTCCTTTAAAAAAAATGTATTTAGTACAGGGTCTACTGGGTCTCACTATATAGATCAGACTCATAGTGACCCTCCTGTTTTCAGCCTCCCAAGTGCTGGGATTATAGGTGTGTACCATGCCCAGTCTCAATCACCGTCTCAGCACCCCCCCGGGGGGGGGGCGCGGCTGGCATGGCATGCTGGGGCCCTGCACTGCCTCCGCAGGCCCTTGGTCCTCTGAGCTACCTGGCCGGCCCTGTTTCCCTGGACTTGAGCACTACACAGTGCTGCATACATCAACAGGTGATGCTAAAGAATGCAGTTGTAATGTCAGATAAAAGTAAAAAGGGTGCATCACAAGAATAAATTATAACACTAATAGAACAAGCACCTACATTTATTTTAATTAAAATATTCATGTGCTACCACATCATGTCAGAAACTTCAATCCAACCACAAAGTATTTGTGTTGGTAAATTGTCATTGTTCCACAAATACTTAAGAAGGATTTTTTAAATTTATTTTTGATTGATTGACTGATTTTTTGCTGCCTCAGGCTGCCTTAAGGGGAGGTCTCACGCTCCATGTGGAGGTGGGGATCGAACCACAGTCCCCTGTGCCAGGGTGACTTTGCCGAATCATGTTTGGGCTACCTAGCAAGCCCCCTCTAAAGATACTTAAAAATAGAGAACAAACAGAGAAGTAAAAAGGCACCATGTCCCAAGTATTTTTCTCAAATAACTATTAAAATCTCCATTATTTCATGTTTCACAGAACACAAAAATCTACATCTTTTAGATTTTCAGAGTACACAAGTTATCAAATTTAAGTAAATCAAGTTTTAAACAATTTTAATTGGCCCCACATATTAATAATTGTGCCTTCTTACAGAGCTAGGTGCAGTAATCCAGTACACATACATAGCGTACAATGACCAGATCAGGGTTAGTGGCTTTTCTCTGCTCTGAGATATTCGTAATCATAGGGTTCAGAGCCTGAGCCTATGGAAATGTTGTAGCACTTTATTTCCTTAATTATAAGAGCCTAAAACTATGGAGCCAATGTAATATGTACTTCCACTACTAGCTTTGATTTCATTCCAGCACTCCAGAGCTTGTTTCAAGTATTTCAAAGACAACTTGAGAGAATTCATTTCACGAAGCCAGTGGCAGGCCTTCCTGCATGCTATGCTGTCAACCTCCGCCAGGAAGCACTTCATAACCAAACTGCAGCGAAAGTAGGAATTCTCTTCTCTGAAACTGTGTTGTACTCTGGACTAAACGAAGCTCTAAAGAACATTAGAAAGGCAAGAGGCAGCGCCATCCACCCTAAAAGCCTTACGCTGCTGGCAGACCCGGAATGCAGTCAGCCTCAGTGACAGCCAAATCGGTGTGGCAGTGGCAGTGAACACTCTGTGGCCACAAAATCTCTGTCAGCTGCCTATGTGGTTGCTCGTCACATAGCCACGATCTGGGGTCCTTCCCTGTGCTGCCTACTCAAACTAGAAAAGGTCCCTGAGCCTCTGTTCTGCTTTGGATGCTTTCTGATACAGTCCTATGAGCACTGGCCACGCGTCCTGCTGCAAGCCCAGCTGCGCTGG
The DNA here is from genome assembly GCA_004027025.1 of Myocastor coypus. Classification (NCBI taxonomy): domain Eukaryota; kingdom Metazoa; phylum Chordata; class Mammalia; order Rodentia; family Myocastoridae; genus Myocastor; species Myocastor coypus. The sequence continues at coordinate 20,155 of PVJA010027496.1, read as the reverse complement.
CCTCTCAGTGACCTTGAAAAGAACAACAGCCACTGCACCTCTGTTTCATTGTTTCTGAAATGAAAAGATGATGTGGAACATCTGGAATGCTCCACGCGGTGGAACAGCTGACTCCACCAAAGCTACAGAGATTTAAAACAAGCCAGTGCGCATTAACTCTCAAGGACCAGGAGGAGCTGGGATTCTGGTGCTCTTTCTCCACTGTGAGAATGGGCACCCACAAAGACACCGCGAGTTAGTAGAGGAGGATGCCTCCCGAGTGACAGAGGTCACTCTTCTTGAACCTTAAGTGCGCAAGCCAAGGTAGCCAGATGGTTGCTTCCTCCAGGAGGAAGTGCACTTAAACAACAAAGAAAGGGGCCCGGGCTTCCTGCACAGATCATCGATGCAAGGGTCTCACAGCTACAAATCAGTGTGTCGAGGGTGTGCCTGCGAGGTGCGCAGAGGGTGTGGACAGCAGGACCCCAAAGGCCACGTACAAGGCCCCTCCACAGAGCCCTGCTGCGCACAACAGCCAGCACCGTGCCCAAGCACCTGGGCCTGCACTCACGGCCACCTGCACAGCAGGATGATGACCTCACCTCCAGCCCTGAGTTAACCGCAACTTCAGCAAAAGGTAGAGCTTGGCGCAGTGAAAGGCTCTCTTGGAAACAATGTGACCCAGGCTGAGTTCACGGTGGGCGACACGCAGGGCTACTAGGGCTTTGGCCCTCCACCCGTCCACTCGCAGCTCCTGGCCTGCCTTCCCCAGAGCCTCCTCTGACACGGAGCACTCCCTCTGGGCCTTTCCTAGCTCCTCTGTGTTGTCCAGGAAAAGACAAAGCCTGAGAGTGTGGGAGCCACACATGCGCTCCATGCTCGCTGCGGGCTGCGGGCACAGAGGCCGGCCTGCCCCACTCTCTGTGGCTTCCGGGCTTTCTGTGTCAGCCTTGCTGTCGCTTATGAGTTCCTGAGATTCCAGATCTCTCTGCTTTTCAGAGGCCCTCTTACCAAGTACTGACCCCTCTCTCCATAAACGCAATCGCAGTCACTCGGGCATACTGCATCTCTTTAGCACTGTTTTACAACTGTAATTCCATCCCTAAAACACACATGACTCACGGCCCCTTCTCCTGGAGGGAGGATCACGCGTGCTGCTGCTTTGCAGCCACCCTGTCCCGGCAGGCCACGTCTGCTTAGCAAGGGCCGGCTTCCCCACGCAGCCACAAACTGGCGGTCGTGACTGCGAGGCCACGTCCCAGCCTACAGTGCAGTGCCTTCCGTCACTTCCTGAAGCTTAGACTATCAGAGCTGTACCTGAAGCGGCCCACAGGCTCAGAAGCACGCTTCCAGTCAACAGTGAGTAGAGACGTCCTTAGGAAACGCATCAATTGACTAGGAGATATTGGACGGCTCTGGACTCAACACAGTATTTGTGTCTCTGCCTAAGTCTCACCAACTATATTACACTTAAAGTCATGATACTGCTGAGGCACCTGACATGGGAGAAAGTAGAGAATGGCTCCATGAGGTGGCACAAAGAGAGAACCCCAACTCCCTTTGGCACCAATCTTTAGTTTGGCCCCCAATACACCACAGTCCCCCTTATCTGGAGTCTCCCTCCTGTGCCTTCAGTTCCTGAGGTCCACTGCTAAAAATGTCAACTGGCACCCCACGGGGCACACAATGCCTAGGTTGTGAGCTGTGCTGCCCCGGGCGATGGAACCCTGTACCACCCACTCTACCCCGCAGGAAGGGAGTGTTCCGCGCCTTCTGACCCACGCCATGCTCCGCAGCACGGTCAACTCCAGCTGAGGTCACAGGGTCAGGACCTGTGTCCTTGTGTCCTGATTTTCTGAGTAACACCCCAAGCCACAGAGCGGCGGGGCTGGCCAGTCCCTCGGGCTTTTGTTGTAACGGTTCTGTTTTACAGTTACTCATCGCTTATTTATCATGCCTACTTTCTACGTGAAATTTTACCATGGAAGTGAGTTACAGGAAAAATGTAGCGTTTGGGGTTTCAGAGGAGCCTGTGCCCCACCCATCAAGAGGGCAGCGGCGCCCCTCCACGCTGATCTCATCCGAGGCAGCATGAGGGGAAAGGTGCTCATAAACTGAACACAAACAGAGTCTGGAAGTAGGTGGTCCAGTGTGGCCGTAACGGAAGCTGTGCCTCACTCCCAGGGCTTGGCCCGGAGGCCCGTCCTCAGCTCATGCCTGCTCTGAAGGGAAGGGGACACGGCCAGTCGATCCAGAGCAAGATGCTTTGCCCTTGATTTCTCTTGGTCTGAGTAAAATGCTGGTGTGCTTTTACTTACACTTTAGTTTCTCAAACTCACAGTCAGGAAAGGGAGGGGATAACGAGTGCTCCGTCCACTGCCGAGGGACTGCTATGAGTGGGTGGCGTTCTGTGTGTGTGCGCCGCACACGCTGGCTTGCGCTCCCGTGCACCCTTCCGTGGGCCTTGGGCTATTTCCCCCTTGTGTCTGCTGTGAACAGTGCTAGTGAGCAACGGCGAACGAGCGTGTGTCAAAACTCCTTCTGGGCTCTTTGGATCTACAGTCAGCTGTGGAACTGTCAGAGGGTGCAGCAGTGCTGTGTGGCCAAACTGCTTCCGCAGAAGCCGTGTCATGTCGCATTCCCTCCAGCATTGTATGACAATTTCGGTTGCTCTAGATTCTCACCAACACTTAGCACAATTCGCTTTCTTAACACCATTCCACTTGGTGTTATATAGTAGCACATGGCAGTTCACCTATACATGACTAAAGACTAATGAGCTTTCTTTCTATACTTGTTGGAAATTTGCATATCAGAACGGGCTATGGGTTAGGATTTTTCTAAGAGCTCAAGGAGGTTCAAGGCACTAAACCTACACTTTTAAAAAAGTCTGTCCCATCCAGGTGCCCGTCCATCCATCCATCTATCCATCCATCCATCCATCCATCCGTCCACACACCCATCCATCTATCCAACAGTCTGTCTGTCCACCCATCTTTCTTTGCTGGTGACATCCTAAGAGGCACAAACATGTTAAAGAATGGTACAGAATAGGCTGAGAAGAGTCAAAGTCATAGTCAAACCGTTGGGCTTACATAATCCATGCCTGGAAATTTATCCTACAGAAAGAAACAGTAAATTTCTATGTGACAATGCTCACAGTCAATGTTGTATGGATGATTATATCCTATGTTCATTTCAACACAGCTCAAAATAGTCAAGAAAGGGAAGAGATGCAGACACCACTAGCGGCTGGGTGGACAAAGAGCCCATCGTGCATATATACGACGGGTCAGGCAGCCTTCAAAGGAAGACCCTGTCGCTAGAGGAGGGGAGGGAGGAGAGGGCTGCTGACCACAGCGGGGACATTCTGGGGTGCAAGAGTCTTCACGTTTCTGTCCTCTCCTAGAAGCCTAGCTTTGCCCCACGGCCCACAAAACCCGCAGGTCACAGGCCCAAGTGCCGAGGCTCCTGCTCCACCCCCACCTTGTCGCACTTGCGCAGGCTCAGTTCCTCCACACGGGAAGCACGCCAGCTCCCTCAGATTCCAGCCCTACCAGCAGCAGTCCTGAGGTCCCTGGCAAGATAACCCCGGTCACCCTTCTAGGCCACTTTGTCGATTCTCACAGGTCCCAGCGCCCTCAGTTGCAGTGCACGAGGGGCCTGCGGAAGGCCTCAGTGCGTCCTGCACATGAGTTTTTTCTGGGATATTGCCGTGACACTTGGCCAGCTCTGTAGCCTCCGCTGCGCCCTTGAGATGACCTTGCATTCTATCATAAATTGAGCTCACACCAACAGAGCTTTGGGTTGTTTCTCTACAATCGTGAGGTTGAGTTTACACCCACACCACACAGACCTGTCTTGGTTCTTTTATTGTAAATAATTCAGTAATGCTGCACCATGACCCTGAGGTTAGGGAAACCATTATTTAAGCAAGCGAAATCAATCCTAGAGCATCTTAGATGTCACGCTCTGCATCCCTCTCCCAAGGACGGGGGCATGGATAGGGGGGTAACCTAGGGTCTGGGTTGGTGTTCTCATCTGGGGTCCTCCTGGGCTGGCCGCGGGACCCAGGCCGCAGCCACCTGCCTCCTTCCCCTCTGTCACCTCGGACTCTGATTCTCTTCTGTGCCTCGCTGCTGCTACCTTTTCCACACACAGCTTTCCCTAAGCTCGAGGACCCTATTGCCAACGACATGGACACCAAGTAGCTGTGGTCGACAGGCACTTTTGAAAGAGCAGTCAAATCCCTCTCACTGCAAGCCCAGCTGAGCAGCAAGGCTTACAGTGTAAATACTTTCTATCCACACGTGCAGGGTGGGAGCCCAAGGACAGAGGAGGCAGAGACACCATCACCCATGGCCACTGCATGGCTCCAAAGTGTGCAGTGTGAGGGCACTGGCAAGAGCTGGGCCAGCAGAAGGCCGGAGTGCAGTGTCAGGCCCCCTCGGCTCCGCATCCCGCTGGGCTGCTACAGACCCGCTCACCGAGCCCTTGACAGTGGGGCAGGGGCTGGAGCTACCACAAGCGCACAACTGAGACCCAAATGCGACTCACCCTCACACTCGAGAGCTGGTGGAGCCCTGGGCCACGGCCCAGTGCGAGGAGCTCACCTGGCACACTGAGAGCCCAGGAGCCTCCAGACACCGGCACACTGCTGGGACTGGCTGTGCCCAGGAGGGAGAGAGGCAGCAGAAGTGAGCGGTGGTTCAGGATGGGAGTGGGTAGGACCCAGTCCTGATGCCACCAGCCCAGCTCTCTGGTCTCTCCCATATGTGGGCCAGTGCCAGGAGCATGTGCCAGGACCAGGACGGACAGCTGACTATCGTGCACAGACTATACCTGTGCTCGAGGGCACAGGAGCTATTACCAAACTGGCTTAGACCACAACTGAGAGGATTTCACACACATGTACACGTGCGCCAGGCACAACCAGTGAGGCAGAGCCCAGGGAGAGCGAGTGGTGACCGGAGGGGTTGCCCTGGCTGGGGACCTGCAGGGCCAGGGGTAGGGACGTGCACAGCAAGGGGAGGCTCCAAGCCCACCACTGGAGGAGGCTGGGAGTGTCTGGAGCCAGAATGACAGCTGCCCTAAAACTGTCTGTGACATCACAGCTGCCCTCAAATGCTCAAAAAGACTTCCCTGAGCCAGCGGCTGACCACTGACAACGCGTGTGAGTCCTGGGCTTTGGGAAGGTGTTTTTTGACTGGCTCAAGCTTCCTTAAGGGTGGGTGTGGAGATGGAACCGCCATCCCCTGTGCCCGACTGGGATTACCCGCACAGGCACTTCAACCACTGAGCTAAATCAAAAGCCCCCTGGATCTCAGGAAATGGCCCCGGATCCAAGACCGCAGCAGAGCCCACTGCACGGATGTCAATTTCTGCACACAGAAGCATGGACTACATGCTTGTGGACTTAATGACTGACTGACATCCTCAAAAAAAAAAAAAAAAAAAAAAAAGTGCCCAGTTTTCTCAGGCTTTAATATACAGGCCCAATCCAGTTGGAGCATGAAGCCCTGGGCTCTCAGCCCACTGACCCAGGAACACGGCCAGGCCTAGGGGAGGGCAAGGCCAGGGAGTTGGGCTCCAGAAGGATGGAGACTCATTCCCGGTGACCAGTCCTGCCAGCCTGCAGAGGCCTGCCGTGCCCTGTTACTCCCCAGGCCAAGGTACTCTTGAGAGCCATCATTCACCAAACATGTCAACACTGGCACTTCAGCTAGAGCTAGTATACCAGATTAACCATCATCCCATCCACCACCTCCCTCCAAATCTGCATATTCTTATCTGACCCATTTCTCAAAATCTAAGCAATTACACCTTGCCCACCCCACATACCTTTTTCCCAGAAACCTAGGAGGCTCCAGAGTGAGCTGGAAACAGCATGGAATGTGGAGTCCAGGAAACTGAACTTAAATTCCGTCGGTGCCACCAAGGAACAACGTGGCTGAGACGAGTCGCTGCCCGCCCCTGCCTCAGTGTCCCCGTCAGCAGCGCAAGCCAGGACTTCCGCAGACACGCAGTGAGTGGAAGGAAGGAGGCACCGCAGGACAGCACACTGGGCTGCCTGACACCACGTGTCACCTTCTTCTCTTTCTGAGAACATCCTCTGCTTCGATCTAGAGTTCTCCACTTAAAGGGGGAAGCCTAGAGAGTGATAGATTTGGCACAAGCCAGAGGGACCGGGGTGAGCGATAAGTTTCCAAGTGGGTGAGAAAGGGGAGGGGAGCAGAAAGAACGGGAAGCCAAGGGCAGGTGGTGGGGTCTCTTGGAAGGTGGAAGTGGGGTTCCTGGAGACGCAGGCCCTGGACACCCCTCCACCAGCACCATGTAAGCCTGCTGACTGGGATTTCAACCCCAGGTAGGGCTGGGCAGGTAGAAACCTGAGTGGAACAGAACTGATGAGAAACAGGGAGGCCCTGCAGCGGACACTGTTCTGTCACATCCTAACTAAGCCATGCAGTGGCGCCCAGATTGAACTGAGTTGTCTCTGGAGCTCTGTGGTTGCATGGGACCAAGGGTGAGAAACACACCCTGTCTAAGGCCGTCAGCAGCTCATGCATCCCAGCCACGTACAGCGAGCTCCCATCAGCTTCCCACCAACGCGCCACCAGCTAGCTGCCGCCTTTCCTTCCATGCTGGGTAACCTACGTAGGACCAAACTGACCCAGACCTTAGATAGCACGGATGTCCTCACTGGCATGTCTCTCATAACCTGGAGAGACTCCCTTCTGGAAAGTGGCCATTGGCCTTATCCCTCGCTGACAGCCTGGCACTCCTTGGCGTGGCACCGGCCCCCAGTCTCCATCAGGAGACAGAGTCCTACTACGACCCCTCTCGCCCCCTGCCTGTGCCCGACTCTGAGATAGCTGCTGTGGCCCTTGCTCTAGGACCTTGGCTGTAGTAGAGTGGTGCCACAGGACAGCTTTTTGCACTGTGTTCCCATGGGGCCACTAGTCCCGGGGGTCTGGACCAGAACTGTCTCGGGCCCAGGCCAGCAGTGTGGCAGAGTGGGGAGCACTGTGGTAGCTGAGGGCTGAGGGCCAGAGGGTCACCTGCATAGGGAGTGGGACTGGGGTCCTCCCTGCACCGACAGATGAGGAGGGGACGCACCCTGGTTTTAACTGTTGTGATGAGAGGCTGTGGGTACCCAAGTCGGGACAGGCATCGCAGAAAGGAAAGCAAACCCTGGCCCTTCAGGTCCCTGGGGAGGGGGTCCCTCACACACACACACACACACACACACCCCACTTCCTGTCAACTCCGCCCCCTGGCACAGTCACAGCATGAAAACCAGAGGTTTCCTGAGACTGCAGGGTCCTTTCTGCCAGCAGAGACCTGCCAGGGAGCTGGCACCAGGCCATCTTCAGGGACCATGGGGACTGTACGCCTGTCAGTGATCTGCACAGTGCTGGTGGGTGTCCTGCTCCAGGTGACAGAAAGAGAGGGGAGCCGGGACGTCGGGCAGTGGACCTCTGGCAGACATGTGGCCTCTCGGAATGGGGACTCACAGAGCCCAGCTGCAGGTGACCCGAGGGGCCAACAAGTGCGCTGCCACCGAGCACCGAGGAGCAAATAGGCAATGACAAGAGGACAGAGGAAGACGGCGCCATGGATCCGGCCCCGGAAACTCTCAAGACTGCTTCAGAGCGCGGCAGACACAGCCCTGAGCACCGCACGCATGCGCAGGAGCTCGGCCAGGTCAGGAGGGGCTCGGCTAGGCAGGAGGCACCACGCTCAGACACCCAGCAGAAAAGGGCCTGCAGCTTGGTCCCAGGGGTACCGGGCAGCCCCTCTCCCTGCCTCGGGACAGAGCTTGCACGGGTCCTCCCGCCTCTCATCCTGATCCATCTGTGCACGACTGCCCTGAAGACCCAGTTGGAGGATGGAACAGGAACGATAGCCGCCTTCACGAGGAGTGGAGCTGAGCTGTGCCCACAAAGCAGGGGTCTCAGGTCTCAGGGTCTCACAGCATGCTGATGCCCTAGGGAGAACGGGCGCATGTAGCGGTCGCCCTCAGAAAACTCCCCCCTCAGTTGTGAGCCCCGGGTTTCAGCCGACAGCCTGTGTTGGCACAGCACAAGGCTCTGATCCCCGAGACCTCACCCAGGTGCCACCCAAGGATGGGGGCCAGACAGTCTCCATTTGTGGGCCCTGCCATGACATAATTGAAACCAGCCTGGCATTTATTTAAGTAGCATAGTTTGGATGGAATGCAAATATTTGAGTTAGTGGTACAGCACAGTTGAGCAAAACGTGCAGAGGTCCCCCTGCACCTCGGATGGCCAGCTTACCTCTAAGAACCCCACTTTGGAAATAAAGGGGGGTAGTGTTGGGATTCAGGTCTGCACAAAGGCACCTTTAACAAGCCTGCCAGCCAAGCGCACACTCAACGGGGCTTAAAACATCTTTACTACTGCCGGTTAATATTCACAGAGCTCTGGGGAGCAAGAATCCGAAAGGTCTTGGTATTTATAAATGCTACTGTTGTCCCCAAGCACGCGTCGTGGGCTCCTGAGAGAGGCTCAGAGCTTTGCTTACACTGGGGTTGAGGGATGCAGGTCTGAAGTTGGGAAAGACGTCACTACGGGGAAAAAAATTCAGCATAAATGAAGACTTGGTGAGCTGAAATTTGAATAGTGCTCAACTATGATTACAAAACCTGACCAGCTTGGGTGTTTCATATTTGTTTACCAATACCTTCAGCAGAGCATTTAGAATTTAAAGCCCTGATGACCAAGACAGTGTTTGCCTTTTGATTTGAAAGTTGGCTGGTTTCTCTTTACAGATGCCAAGGAGGCAGAGCTTCAAACTTAGGGTACTCTGATGGTGCAATCATAAACCCAGCTGCTGGAGAAACAATAACATCTGGAAAGTGAGCTCGCCCCTGAATTAAAAGCTGGCATTTCCATTACCCAGTCTCACAGTATTTTCTGGAGTTTATATAATTTGATCATGAAAACATGCTTGAGGCTGCAAACCTAGTCTGTGTCAGTCTTGGGCTCCGAGCCCGCCTGCCAAGCACGGGCTTCTCTTTTGCCTTTCTCTCAGAGTGCATGAATATTAACGCTGCACATGCAGCTGGACCCAAATAACCTGCAACACCCGAGAAGCCCAAACTACTGCACACACGGCCAGTGTTTTCAGAAGAAATTTATGATGTCTAGAAACTCACCTTCAAGGGAGTAAAGAACTCGGTTTGCTTTTAACTCAGTCTCTTAACGAGCCTCTTGTCTACTGATTTATCCACTGAAAGTACAGGAACTCCCCCTTGGAATGTGACTGGGTCTAGCTAGAAACAGACTTTGAAGTGCAATCCAACTTTGTAGAACCCAAGTTCACTGGTGTGACTTCCTTTCAGTGGCTCTGTGGCACTAAAGAGCATTTTCCATAGGAGACAGCAAGCCAAGGGAGAGAAGACCTCTCCTTAGGCTGTGGCTCACTCAAGTGGCACGCAGGAAGGACTGAGTGCGCAGCACCCTTGTGCACGAATGCAAGCTCTCTAGTAGAAACAGAAACACTCTCAGGAAGTCCAAATATTTAGCTGAGGAGAGGTGGCTCTGACCCCCATGATGGGGTTGGCCAGGAACGCCTGGCAGAGGGATGCCAAGAGCCCAGCCCAGTCTACGCCCCAGCAGCCTCCCCCTTACACCCCCAGAAACACAGACATCTCCTGGGCACTGGCCCCACCTAAAGGTCCCATGTTTCCTGAATCCTCGCCTGGGAAGGAGGGGTCAAGCCATGTCTGCCTGCGTGTGTGTGAGCGTGCCTGTCTAAACCTTACAGAAGAGAACGACGAGCGCATTTGCCAACGCAGAGGGAGAAACGTCGTCCTAGCATTCCATAGCGCATTCTTACCTTGCTTCTCGTAGAACTGTAGAAAAAAAAATCATCACTATGGCTACAAATAGAAATGCCTAGACTCTGTGCATCGAAAGCCCACGTGAAGCTCCCGCCCCGGACACTACACACCGCTCAGCAGCTGCGACACACACACTCGTAAGCCCCAGACTTACATCCGAGAAGTCTGAATCCACCCTGCAATGAGATGCATCTCACGACGGGGAGCTCATATTCTGAGAAACGCCTTTTTCACGGATTGCACTCATGGTCATAAAACCTGTCCCCCTGCTCCTCGAGCGCCTTGCTGAGCAACAGCCAACACGCTCTGGTCAGGAATCACTGAAACTCACTGCTCACCTTTCGCCTCAGTCCTAGACGATGTGAGCCTGGCCAGCAGGAACCCTGTTCATCACCAGGACGTAACTGAAATGCTTTTGCAACATTACGGGCTTTTTTTTCCCCAAAATTTTACTAATGAGATGACACTGGGTCTTATTAAACATTAAACCACATCTTAACAGCAGAATATTAGTCCTCCATGGAGAGGAAATCAGCACTGACACAGGTCCTGTCATGGCTGCCAGACACCCACGCCACACGCCATATGACTCCATCGCTCCTAATTCCAAACAGTGCACAGTGGGTAAATCTGACAGAGACAGGCTGCGGGGAGGAAGTACCGGTGAGTCTGGTGGCAGGGCGCTTTTCAAGGGGCAGTGGTGTGTGGAAACCCACGTTTTGGACCACTACACTGTCTTTTGAATTACACTTGACCTTAGCCAAAAGGCCAAGTCTTTTGAATGAAAAATCACTGAGTTGTATGCTTTAAATGTTGACTTGTATAGTACACGAGTAAGTTGTTAATTTTAAGAATAACAGGCATACTTGAATTATAGATCTTTACTATAAATCACTTTGGTAGGTCATGTCAGCAGAGGGGCTCTGAAGTGAAGAAAGTGGCCCAAGGCATGAAGGCACACTGCCTCCAGCTCGGGGTCCACCTGCAAGCTGTGCACAGGCAGAGGACGTGCCACTCGCGAGTCTGAATTCTCCTGAGCCATCCTCTCGCTTTGTTTAGGTCTCACCCGTGCAGAGCTCTGAGCTCCCCACTGTAGGGGGAAGGGTGCGTGTACTGCGGATTTCTTGTCCGGGGGCTCGGGAAAGTTCAGGAAATTTCAAACCCACAAATGAGTTCTTCAGGGAAAAACTGACAAGTTACAGCTGTTATTACAGCCTAGTTCACATAGCCCAGGATTTCTTTAGGTTTAACTTAAAACATGTGGGCTGTATCCCACATGCTGGAAGTATCTGTACTCCCAGTGACAGTCACATGTCTGACAAGAATAGAAGAGTGGTTTGTTTTGGAAAGATAACATCTAGACAAAACATAAGTATATGGACTTTCTCAGATCATAAATTAAATACATAATGACCACAAGACATATATTACTTCTCTGTGAATGCCAATAAGTAATTCTTAATTTGGAAAATAATCTGTTATGAAATTTTCCCAGATAGACATAAGAATTCTTATATTATGGTTTGTAATAGGATTAATGTCATTGTCATACATATATTTCATGTGAAATTATTCTACTTTTGCACTCTTATTTGGCTTGTGACAAAGTGTATATATCCTTTCTTACTAACTTTAAAAAAGGTTCCATTATCTTTTTCTTTTCCTTCCTTTTTCTTTCTTTCTTTCTTTCTTTCTTTCTTTCTTTCTTTCTTTCCTCTCTCCCTCCCTCTCTGTCTCTGTCTCTGTCTCTGTCTCTGTCTCTCTCTCTCTCTCTCTGTCTCTCTTTCAGACAGCCCTCTATTATCTTTTTCAATAGTTGTGCTCAAAAGGTTGCATGCAAATCTTGATTTTTTTCCTTCAGGCAAGCCCTAATGGCAATATCCCCTGCACAGGTGAGAACCCACTGTCTAATCCCATGGGGTTCACTGTCTGTGACCTTGTTTCCGTGGCAAAACTTCCTCATGCTATCGTACTATACTGGCTTGAAATGGCCACACATTTTCTTAAGCACTTCGTGCATACGTCCCCAGGAGTGGGAGGACAATGACCTCTCTCAGACACACATGATATATGAAAAGCGGCCTGGGACACTCACAGTTGTAGCCGGGCGCGATGCGGTGCTGGGCCTCGAGGCTGGCCAGGGTGATGTGGAAGGTGATGTGGAACAGCAGGAAGGAGAGGCTCACGAAGCACAGGGACTTGAGCAGCCGGCCCGTGTGTCCTGGGGATGAGAGCAGAGGCTGTAGATGTGCAAGGCAGGCCGTATCCCACCCCTGCTCTGCAGGTCGGGGAGACCCGCTAACAGCTCTGGTGCTCTCTGAGGAGCTTTATAGAACTCGCTTCACATTTATCAAGAATTCACCATAAAAGAAAGATACATTCGCACTCGTTATGGAGTAGGTTACAACAAAAAAGGCCTTGGCCCAGGAACTGTTACAAGTAAACACCGCCAACTTTGCAGGACAGATAAACCCTTCTTACGAAAGGAGTCTCAGGAGGAAGAAGGAATAAAAGAGCCTATAACATTCTGTGAAATTAGAGTGACTTCAATTTAAAAATTAAAGGTACAAAAGAAAACTACAGTATAAGCCAACTTTACTTCTGAACATAGACCTCAGTTCTTTTAAAGCTTGCTACCCGGTCGAGGTAGCACAGCACATCACACTCAGCTGGCTTTACTGCTGAAAAGCAAGCATAGTTCTACATTCACAAATCCAAAAATGAAATTCATACAGTAGTGGGCTCATATCTTGATTTTCTCAGTGGACACAAAGAAAACTTTCATAAAGTTCAACAAGTGTTTGTAATTTTGAAAAAACAATTAAGATAACTCAAAGCAGAAGGAAGCTCCCTAACAGACTTTATAATGTACCTGACACACACATCCCATTTAGTTGGAATTTTATAAATAGTCCCACCAGTGCCAGAGAAGCACCGACGTTCAATCCCGGCACCATAGATGAGCATATCGATGGGTATACTAGCGCATGCCAAAAGATTTCTTAAAAAATGGAATCTTAATAACTAGCTTTATTTGCATCTAATATGATCAAGTGGAATTATTTTCAATTGCTATCATTACCAACCTAGAATGCCAAACTAAACAGGCAAACCTACTACTAGAACAAATATAAGAATTCTGGAGATAGCTCAGTGGAATAAGTGCTTGCCTGGCAAGCACAAGGTCCCGAGTCTGATCCCTATCCCTCGTACCACAAAAAAAAAAAAAGTGATTCAGATGCAAACTTATGAACATGAACATGCCTTCTCTACATTAGTAATAATAAGGCACAAAATAACATATAACTTAATTAGCAATCAAAACTGGACTGTTTGGTGTTGCCATATATTGCCAAGGCTCAGCTCTAGGATAGTTATTTAATCAGACATGCATCCAGGTGCTCCTGTAAGGTAAAGACACCATTAAAGTTTGAATAACCAGGTGAACTTTACAAGGGAAGCTGTCCTCCACTGCAAGGAAGGCCCCGTTCGATCAGACAGGAGCCCCAAAATGAGGTGGAGGAGTCAGAGAGCTTGAGAACACTTGGACACGGGCCAAGAGAAGTGGTCACCTTCCTGTGCGCACCGGGCTCCTTCCCGCCCTGCTTCTGCTCCCTACGGAACGCAGATTCACTGGTCAGTTTATAAACTAGTTCTTTGAAAACGAAGCCATGTTCAGGGTTGGCAAAGAGTTCGTGGACAAAAATCAAAATGCATGTGTAATAGTTGAAAGAATTAACAACTGGGACCTCCTCCGGCTGAGTTTATTCAGGTCAAAAGAAATTACCAGCAGAGGGAAAAGACAGCCCGCCAATTTCAAAAAGATTCTAACTAATAAGTATTCAGACAAAGGTCTTCTATCTAGAATTTATAAAGAACTAAAAACCATTAAGGTCCCAAAATTCAAAGACCCAATCCAGAAATGGGCATCTGAGATGAACATGCACTTCTCAGAGAAAGGAATTCAACAAGCTTAAAAATACACGAAGAAATGCTCCACATCGCTAGTCATTCGTGAAATGCAAATCAAAGCAACACTTAGATACCATCTCACCCCAGAAAGAATGGCTACCATAAAGAGATCAGCCAACGACAAATGTTGGAGAGGCTGTGGGGGAAAAGGAGCCCTTCTCCACTGCTGGTGAGAATGCAGACTGGTGCCACCACTATGGAAAGCAGTGTGGAGACTCCTTAAAAAACTAGAGCTGGAAATCCCATTCAACCCAGCTACCCCCCTCCTGGGAATTTTCCCTGAAGAACTGAAAACATCATACCATAGCGATATCTGTGCACCTATGTTCATAGCAGCCCAATTTGTAATAACCAAATCTTGGAAACAACCAAAATATCCATCATCCAAAGAACGGTTGCGAAAGATGTGCAATTTTCATAAAATGGGATATTATTCAGCTATAAGGAATGAGAAACTAGAAGACTTCATATATAAGTGCATGTATCTTGAACATATACTCATAAGTGAAATAAACCAGACCTGCATATGCAAATATTGTATGGTCTCCCTAGTGTAAGAACTCAAAAGAAAAACAAATAAATAAATAAATAAATAAATAAATAAATAAATAAATAAATAAATTTGGGGGAGTACCAGGAATCAAACTCAGGACACTGCGTTTTCTGCATCCCCAACCCCATTTAGAAGATTACTTAAATATGAAATGTATTTGAAAGAGTTAAAATAAATTAAGGTTTATTGAAAGTGTTAATGTTTAATTACCTGACCAATCTTACATGCCTATATCTATTAATCTAAGCAGATTTGATGATGACAATATGTAACACAACCATTGCTAAATTTTTGTTCTTGTTTTGAAATCCTGTACTATATGTACTGTTGCTTGTTACTCTTTTTCTCTTTCTTTCTGCTATTTTTACTCTTTAAAATGAAACTTTAAATATTCAAAAAGAAGAAAAGAAAGCCATGTGCAAGAGAAGTGTACAATTCATACAGGCAAATTTCCTATTATATTGCTGTTTTGGTTGCACTCTGATTTTATTTTGTTTTGTTTTATTTTTTTACATATTTAGTATAGGGTCTACAGGGTCTCATTACACAGACTGGACTTGTAGTGATCCTTCCTGTTTCTCACCTTTCCAAGTGCTGGCCTTACAGGTACATGCCACCACGCCGCCTCTCATTCGCCAGCTCAGCGTGCCTGACACGGAGCTGGCATGGCAGGCCAGGGATTGAATCCTAGGGTCCCCGCATCTGCCTAACCAGGCACTTTAATCTACTGAGCCACCTGGCTGGCCTGCACTCTGATTTGGAATAAAATATCTAAAAATTAACGTAATAGAGCATGTAAGACTTCTATGGTTAAAAGAGAAAAACAAGATACAAATAAAGGAAGAGGTAAGTTACGTTTATGAATGAGTTATGATAAAGGGTCAGTTTCCCCAGATTTCATGTACAAATGCCGCACAATTTCAAATGAAACACTTGAAGACACGCCTATACTTTCAGTGAACACATTTCAAAATACATAAGGCAAGATGTCTTGAGGTTCTCAACTTATCTTTCAAATATGCTTATGAATAAATCTCAGTGCATTTGTGGGTTAACTTAGGAATACTGAGAAATAACACCAAATATGAGTGAGGCTGTTAGGTCCTAACACGAGGCACATTATAACGATACAAGTTAAAACAAACAGAACTAAAAACAAAGATGCTTTATACAGAAAAATTTTAAAAAAGAAAGAAAGAAAGACATGGAGTAACACATACTCTTCAGAAACAAGCGACTTTACCTACAATAAGCTGATCAGTATCAAAGTTGATCCTAACGCTAAGAGAGAAAGGATGGGAACCACACCTCCCAGAAGGCAGGACAGAGGCGCCAGGGCTCATCTCCCCACAAAGCCAGGCTTTGGCACCACCCCTGGCTGGGAGGGTTCCAGTCCGAGGCCTGGGGGCTCAGCTGTACTTTTAGAAGCTCCACCGGAAGAGCCCCAAGTGGGCTGGGGAGAAAGCTCAGCGGGTCTAAGCAGCTTCCAGACAAGGGCAAGGACTCTTGGGTGTCACACGCCATGCCAGCCCCAGAGCCCCAAACGTGTTGTGCCAGACCTGAAACCACACGTGGTGGCACACCTCTGTAGTCCCAGTGCTGGGGAGGCTGACACAGGAGGCTCACTAGGATTCTGGGCTGTGTAGCGAGGCCCTATGTCACATTAATAAATAAATATTTTTTTTAAAAAAGCCAACTGTGAACAAACCAAGAGAGAAAAAAAAAAGAAGTGTCCCTTTCCCCAGGTCACTTCGTCAAGGTGGCCCAAAAGAGGCCTGGCCGATGACATATGAGTTCCAGTGTTCCCAACCTCACAAGGCACTTCCTGGGAGTCTCACTGGCACCCCACCTGGAACACTGTAAGGATGGGCACATCTGGGCCAGGTGAGAGCCAGGGGAAGGGATGGGGGTCACATTTCCTTGTGTGGCCCTCAGCCGCCAGCTGTAGACCTAACCCCAGCTCAAGAAAAGGGGACCCACGGAGCCCTTCAGGGTGCTTCTGCTGAGGCCCCCAGGCAAGGGGTGCTGTACCTGCAGACCCACAGCCACACAGCCTGGGCTTGCAGATCTCCGACAGCTCCGGCCACTGGCTTCACTGCCCTGATTAGGGCCAAGGAGCTCAGCGTCAGGCAGTGACAGCCCTGCCCTAGGAGAAACACAGGACTCTATCAGTGTGGAGCCTGGATGTGTGGGACAGTGAAGGCAGGGGGACCTGAGGTGAGGAGGAGCCGGGACGGTGGAGGTCTGGGGGAGCCACACTAGCCAGGCTGGCAGGCAAAGGCGGTTCTCACCGGAGCCTGTCAGCTGGGACAGGAGCGTACCTGCTTCTTGCACTGCTAAGACAGCAGTGGAAGACGTCGAGGAGTGCAGAGGAGCAAGACAACGAGGTGCTATGCCCTGAGCTACAAGGAACAGACGGCCGAAGGAGGCAGGAAAACAGCACAGGAGAGAGTCAAGAGAGGCAAAGAGTGAACGAGAAACTCGAGTGCTGAGGAGTATAGCACCGAAAGAATTCAACGGACCTCCAGTGAACAGGAACTCAGGATGCACAGCTGGAAAACTCAAAGACAAACCAAAGTTCTTCAGGAGAAAAGCAAAACTAAAGAGTGAAGAAAAGAGGAAAAACCCTAGTGGGTTATGGAACAGCAAACCTTCAGCCTTGTAAGGGTGGCCAGGAAGGCACAAGGAAGAAGAGCTATTTAAAGAAGTAATGGCAGAAAACTCACCAAATCTGGGAAGGTAAAAGGACATAGAGGTCACAGAAGACCAAAGAACTCCCAATTGGCCAAGTCCAGAGATGTCTAGAAGAGAAGATTATCAAACTGTCAAAGACAGAATTTTGAAACCAGCAAAAGCAAACTAACTTGTCATATACAAGGGCACTTTCCAAAGACTATGAACACATTTCTCAGCAGGACAAGAGAGGGATGACACAACCAAGGTGCCAAAAGAAAAGCCTGCCAACCACAGATGGAGCCAGCAACACTGTCCCTTTTGACACAAAGGAGAGACAAGAATTCACCAGGCAGCAAGAGCGGAGGGAGCTTCTCCCCACAGGACTGGCCTCTCAAGAAAGCCTAAAGGGAGTTCTCAAGCAAAGCAAGACCCTGATATGCAGGGTGAAAACACAGGAAAGCACAAAAGTAGGAGGAAAAGCTAAGTATGTAGTCAAATTCACAATACTCTGACACTACAAGGGAGGCATGTAAGACACACTGAAATCTAACACAGGGGCTGGGGAGATGGCTCAGTAGAATAAGGGCTTGCCTGGCAAGGGCAAGGGCCTGAGTTCAGTTCTTGGTTTGGTTCTGGGGGCAGGGCAGGAATCTAATACAAAAATGATAACCCAAAAGTACTGAAAATACAAGTTCATGAATACTGACTTATAATGATGCAAACTGAGGTGCAAATAACATAAAATGTGGACAGAAGTACAAGTACAGTTTTTGTATGTGATTGAAATAAAGTTACCAACTTGAAAAAGATTTTCTTTAGCTAAATCAGTTTTTGTAATGCTCGTAGTGATCACAAGGTGAAAATCAAGACAGTCCACCATGTCACTACAAAGATGTCGTCTAATTGCCAAGAAAGACAGAAAGAGGAAGAAAGGAAAAAAAAAAACAAAACTACAAAAATGTCAGAAAATAACTAACAAAATGGCAATAGCAAATCCTTATCTGTCAATATTTCTTTTACATGTAAATGAATTAAATTCTGCCATTAAAAGAGATGGGTGACTGTGTTAAGAACAAGGTCCTGTATATATCTATAAGAGAAATACATTTTAAGGACATACACAGTCTGAAAATAAAGGCACTAGAGAAGATATTCCATGCAAATGGTAACCAAAAATGGAAAGGGTTATCTGTTCTTATATCAGGCAAAATAATTTTGAGTCAAAAACTTTCACAAGAGATAAAGAAGGAACTACATAAACATAAAAGAGTCAACTCACCAAGAAGATACAGTTCGTCATATATGTATATACACACAACATCAGAAACCTGAGTAAGCAAATATGAACAGAGCTGAAAGTGGAAACAGATAGTGACAGGGGACATCACCATTGTATTGTCATCAACAACCAGGCCCTACACTTAGAAAATCAGTAGCTATACACCAGTGGAACCAGTGGACATATTCAAAGCGCTAGCCCAGAGAAGCAAGGCATAGACTCTTCCCAAGAACATTCCTCAGGACAGGTCATAGATTAGGCCACAAAAGGAGCCTGAACAAATTTTAAGTCTGCACATATTAAGGGCCTTGAGTGACGTTAGTGGCATGAAACTGGAAATTATTAACAAAAGAACATTTGGGCAACTGAAAATAACAGGAGGCTCTTCAACATCTGCCTCAGCGATAGACACAGAGAGAGAGACAGAAAGAGACAGAGAGGGACAGAGAGAGGGGGGAGGGAGAGGGAGAGAGAGAGGGAGAGAGGGAGACAGGAAGAGAGAGAGAGGGAGGGAGAGAGAAAGAGGGAGAGACAGAGAGAGGGAGAGAGGCAGAGAGGGAGAGAGAGGGAGAAAGAGAGAGAGGGAGATCAAAGAAGAAATCTAAAGAGAAACAAACAAAGCTTCCTGGAAGTCTGGGCTGTGGCTCGGTGGTGGAGCGTCTGTTCGGCATGTGTGAGGCCTGGGAAGGGTCCCTGGCCCTGCCAAATATCGATATATATTACTAGAGACAGATGAAAATTGAAGTGCAAAAAACATACCATGCTTATACGCAGCAGCAAAGGCAGTTCTCAGAAGAAGTTCACACACACACAACCAAGAATAATAAAGATCTCAGATAAGCAGCTAGAGCTGGCAGGATAAGAACAGTCTAAGCCCAGGGATAGTACAGGTTAAGAAAGAGACAAGGAGAAGGGCAGAAATAAATAAGAACTAGAAAACAATAAAAAGGCTGCGTGAACCAAGAGTTGGTGTTCCTAAAGACCAACAAATTTAACAAACATTTCACGCGATTCCATCAAAAATCTTTTAAAACCGGTAAGCTCAGTAAAGTTTCATCATCACATAAAATCATCGCTGAAAATCATTTGTGTTTTAAAAAGAAATTTTTAAAGACTCCTTTTTTCAGAGCATTTAATAGAATAGAATACTTAGACATGAATGAGGTGAATTGTGAGTACACTAAGAAGTATGAAGCATTGATGAAGGAAAGGGAAGCAGACACAGACCGAAAGACAGACAGACGGACAGACAGACAGGCAGGCAGGCAGGCAGGCAGGCAGGCAGGCAGGCAGACCACGCCCCGCTCAGAGTTTGAAAGATTTGGTGGGGACACTGGCCGTTGAGCTGGTTTTCGCACTGACCCACATTTAAGCCATGTTGAACCTCTCATTTTGATGCATGGGTCTTGCCGAGTTGCCCAGGCTGAGTTCCTCTTGCCTCGGCCTCCCAGATCGCTGGGATTACAGGAAGGAGCCACCAGCTCCAGCTGAATTCAAAATGATCTACAGATTCAAGACAATCTCTATCAACATTCTAATGGTATTTTTCACGGAAACAGCAAAAAATATTCTAAACCTCATACGGAACCAGTGGGATTCCAAATAGCTAACACAACCTGGACAAGAACAAAACCGGATGCGTAATACTTCTTCCTCATTTTAAATTATGCCACAAAGCTGTCATTAAGAAAGGAAAACTTTCACAGCAAGAACACATGCGCACAGCACGCGGAGTGGCAGACCTGAACAGAGCCAGAAATATGCCCACACGCTCGGCTGGCGCCGCACTTGCGTTGCAGGAGGGCTCCAAGATCAGGCAGGGAGGAAAGAG
>PVJA010027495.1:11644-28635 GCA_004027025.1 Myocastor coypus | reverse complement strand
TAGACTTTGCCTTCTAAGGTTAGAGCATCTAATGTTAAAGATTATTTTACAAAAAAGGTACAAGGGGTGGGGGTATAGTACAACAGGGCAGCACCTGCCTGGTAACTGCAAAGTCCTGATGTAAAATAAATGAATACAACAAAATAATTAAAAAGCAGTTGTGGTAACTGCATGAGGCAAAGAGTATAAGATGTATGTTGAAGAATTTAAAAGGAGCGAAAGTCCTGTATGACAGGTCCAGGCAGGTCTCCTGGGCAAGGAAGCATCAACACAAAACAGGCAATATAAATCCACAGGCAATATAAATCCAAAAAGATGCACGTAGAGCAAAAGACGAACCGAAAAATCTGAATTCTAAGAAAAAAAATCCACTGAAGTAGTAGCTGCAAAGGCATGTAGGGTGCTTTGAGAGAGGCACTCAGCAAGGAAGAGGTCCATGAGCAGGATTAAAGGGGAGCATGCTTGGGATAAACCAGTCCAGCAAGAGCCTTACAAATAAGGACATTTTGGCTCTTATTTTAAAACCAGTGAAAGTCTAGTAAGGTTTGTAGTAGGGGGTGATATGCATATACCTTGATTAGTGTGATAAAGACATCAAAAGATAAGGAATACTTTGCTCAAAAGGATTATTGCAATGAAATAGGCCAACGATTAAAATGGGATAAGGGAAGTTGTTACACTAAGAAGAATGATACAATCGGACATTGGCAATTGTCTCAAAGATAAGACAAAAAGAGTGTCCTTTAAGTGGAAGAGTAAGCATGGTTAGAAAGATTCAGGTGTGAGGGAACCAGATACATGGACAGAAGTGACATGACTGAATAGGAGATCAGAGAATGTTTTACCCTAAAGTTCACCAATTCCTTGGAGACTTCGTTTTAGGGGAGTTGTGTGCTATCTTATACAGTGAGTTGCAAAAATTTCCAACATTTGAAGGAAAGAGGAAAACTTAATCAAGCTTTAGTGAAATTGTGAAGCACTTCATCCAGATTGATAAGGCAACAAAAACGTTCAGCGAGCCACATAGAAGGCACAGCATGGCAATTCTGACAGTCTCCATATGGCATGTTATAAGTATGCAAAGGGGGCAGCTGTGATTTTCATCTCAATCACATGCAAAAGAGTAGCACACAAAAGCATGTGGTAAACATTTCTCAATTATATCTGTGTATTAGGAGCACAGGGATCAGGTAAGGTTTAACAAGGTCTACTTTCAGAAAGATGACTTTAGTTATACCAGGAGAAGAATTTGAGTTAGCCTGAGACCAAAGGAAAAACATGTACAGTAATTCTAATGCAGCAGCCCTGGGCCACAGTACACACCACACACTATCATCATAATTAAACTGTGTGTTATAAATGCTTTTAAAATATAGGGAAAAGGAAATAAAAACAAAAGCCTTGGTGTTTTGCTGGATCTGGGAGGTAAGCAAAATACTTATAGGTCACAAATCTATCAGAAAGTTATTCTCATCAGCTAAAAAATTCTCCATTGTTCTCCAGTGGCCTGTGATTTTTTTTAGTCTACAGGGAATGCTTTGAATTACTGCTTTCCAAAATTTTTTTATTACAGCACTGGGGAGCCAAGAGGGTCGTTGTGTTAAAGATCAGCCTGAGCTACAAAATGAGCTCAAAGTCAGCCTGAACTGTATAGTGAGACACTGTCCCAAAAAAAAAAAATCACACAAAAAAAGAATAAAAGGAAGAAAGAAAGAAAGAAAGAAAGAAAGAGAGAAAAGAAAGAAAGAAAGAAAGAAAGAGAGAAAAGAAAGAAAGAAAGAAAGAAAGAAAGAAAGAAAGAAAGAAAGAAAGAAAGAAAGAAAGAAAGAGAAAAAGGTATCATTGGAGTTCTTCCTTAATCCAAGAGCTGTGTCAGATGTGGAAGTACTGATAAACTATTATGTCTGATCTATCTGTTATAACAATAATCTGTTTAAACTGTTCCAAAAAATGTATCTTCTATGCATCAATTGCTTTTAGCAATTCAGTTTCTTTAAACTTTTTGGAATTGCGTAGCATACATACATGAAAGTACATAGACGCTGAATGTGTACTCTTATTACGTAAGTTTTTATACAATGAAAACTAACTCATAAGCAGCACCCAGATTAAAAAAAAAAAAAAAACAAAACAGCGCCACTCTGCAGAAATCCTTCCTTGTGCCAGCTTGCCTCCATTTTTGTCAGTAATGCAGAAAATACTTTTGTTTATTGAGGGGCTATTCTTTTAAGAACTTTTATAAATAAAATTATTTAGCATAGAATTTGTACATGTAGCCTCTTAACCTTACTGTTATATTGTTACTTATAATTTTCATGTTATACTTTTTCCTTACTGTATTTTATTTCATTGTCTGAATATGTTATAATTTATTTGTTCTACTACTGAAGGACATTTGGATAGGTTTCTGTTTCCAAAACACAAAAAGTGTATTTGTAAGCATTTTGTATATGTCTTTTGTTGATCCAATTTAATTTAAAGAAGAATTTTTCATTAAAGTGTTTTCTGTGATAAGACATATGGTCCACTATTTTTTTTTCCTATTTTACACTTTTGGGACTACTACATATTTTAATGTATAATAATAATAATAATAATAATAATAATAATAATAATAATAGTTATTGGGGTATAATAATTTTATTGCCTTTATGGCTTCGTATGTCTCCAGTAGTTTTATTTCTATATTTTATGGCTGAAGTTTAACATGGTCATGTTTCTATCAATTCCTTTAATGGAACTCACCTTTAATTGTGTTCTCAAGGACTGGTGAGACAGCTCAGCAGACAAGATGTCTGCTTTAGCAAGTGTAGGAACCAAGGTTTCTATCCCCGGTCCAAAATGCCATGCCAGCCCCACCCCTGGGACATGTTGAGCCTGTCACTGAGTCCAGGCATGGTGGCACATCCTGTAATCCCAGAACTGGGGAGGCTGAAAACATGATCACTATGACTCTAAGCTGGATACTGAAACCCTGTACCAAATACATAAATGAAAATAAATACATAAATTTTGTTTTCAAGAACTTTACCTGAATCTGTACATCTTAAATTTTTTTGTTTTAAGAACAACTTGCCTTACTATAAAATTATTGACCACGCATCTATGTTTGTGCTTTATATAGCTTTTGTGGCATTGAGTGGTCCTATATGCATGTGTGAGAAAAGCTTCATAACATTGTCTCATAAAAGATTGGACTTGTTCTGTTGACTCATGTGACTATTAAGGAGGTCATAGCAGTTAAATGAGTTCACAGAGGTGGAATTGTTAATCCATCATTTCTGGTGTCCTTAGAGAGAAAGAGAGGGAGAGAGGGAGGGAGAGGGTAAGAAAGAGAGAGAGAAAGAGAGAGAGAGAGAGAAAGAGAATGGGCGCAAAGGTCATATGAAGATGTAATAAAAAGCATCATGGACTTCTAAGCACAAAACTGAGACAAATTTATGACTTAAGGCAGGCACTCTGTGGTATTACAGTAAGCCTTGAAAACAATCCACTGCCTTATTCTATGCCTTTTGTTTTCAATGTATGTCTTTTCCTTAGTACTTAAGCCTTATGTTATCTGAAATATATTTTGTTCTTTCAATCTATAGATGTAATTACTTTTATTTTCAGCAAAGCTGTCCTTCCTACCTGTGGTGGCTGATATATTACATCATCTTGAGAAGCTAAGCTCAGCAATTCCACACAGCAGGGCTTGAAGGCCCCACCCTAGAGTGGCTCATCACGTACAGGATAGAAAAGAGAACTGAGGAATGATGGAGTGTTCCACTTCGTTGCGGTAGCTCGGGTCTTTGAAGTCAGCTTGGATGTCATGCCCTGGCTTGTAGCGCAGACTCTTTGGCCTCCACCTTTCTGCCTTCTGGTTTAGACTCATCAATGTTTCATCGCTGGCCCGTCAGCTTCCTGATATGGACTTGCACGGAACACTGCAATGAGCTCCAGATCTTGGACTGAATCCTTCAGTCTTCAGTGTGCACACACTTGCTCATCCAACTCTGTGGCTGGACACTGTAAACCAACCTTGAAATTTCCGATACATCTGTACATCTTGTATTACATGCATTTCTCCAGTAAAACCCTGACTAATACACTAACCTATGCTGAACTATCTTTCTCTATTTCATTTGTCCTTTTCCACAATGTAGAAATACATAGGATTTTCTTTGCCTGCTTTCAAATCTGTCTCTTACATTTCTCAGCTTTGCTCTTTTTCTTTTATGATAGACGTTTCATTGTTTTATTTCATATGTATGCTTCTACATCCTCTGAACTTCTGGCTTATCACCAGGCAATGACAAAATCTTCACTGAAATTTGGGGGACAACCAAAAAATAAATGTGGGAGACAGTAACTGCTTTTTAGACCTTGAGCCTACAGCAAATGCTCTAAAGCTTTATGTCAACTTTTGTCTTTTCACCTAGAATAGAATGTGTTTCTAAAAATAAACTTCTTGTATATAAAGCTTCCTGAAGGAAAGATGTTCAGTAGAGTTTCCTCCAGCTCAGTTCTCACTCTTATATTATGTTCAATCTTTTGATTGTATAGTATTGAATAATTGGATACAGTTGTAAGTCCTACTTCAGAATAGTTTAAGACAAATTGTAGAAATATATGTGTTGATTAATGCCAATGATTTCTAAGTCGTATACAATTATCCAAGTCATTAATTTCCTTGATTTGAAAAAGAATAAGATTCAAATCAAGTATTCAATTAAAACATGCATTTTTCCATAAATTAAATACTAAAACACTTAATATTTTGCTACATTTAAAAATTATCCTGTATGGGGTGGGTGGTATAGCTCACCAGACTAAGGGCTTGCTTAGGGAAGTGTAGGGACCAGGGTTCAATTCCAGGTCCTGACTGCCACGCTGACCCCACTCCCAGGCACGCTGAGCCAATGATGAACTCTGGGTGTGGTGGCATGCATCTATAATCCCAGCACTTGGGAGACAGGAAACAGGAGGATCACTATGAGTCAGCTGCATAGTGAGATCCTGCACACACACACACACACACACACACACACACACACAAAAATAAATAGATAAAACTATTCTATATCAAAGATGCTTTAAATTAACTGTTGTATAATTAAGTTTAGAATTTTATAGTTTTTAATTAAAAATAAAATTAATAGAAATTATTTTCCCTTTTCTGAAGAAAATAAATTTTTTTTCTTGTAAATATCCTTCAGTTGATCTCGATGTGGATGAGTGTCCTTATTCTTCCACAAAATCGTGTTAGGGTGGTTTCCTCCAGAAACACTGTGAAATAAAGCTATGAGCAAAAGCTCTGTGTTTGTAAAATGATAGGAAGCATTGGTTGGGGAGCTGGGATGTGTGTCATTATGGGAAAGAAGGGTGCCATAATGAGGAGATGGATGCTACTGCTGACTAAAGCTCAGTCCTGAGGAGCTGTGTAATTTATCCCTGGCACCTGCCCTACTAGAGAGACAAGGTGTTTATTGCTTATCTCAATCACTCAGGAATGTTCCTGAGAGGACTAACTCCCCAGGATTTCCAGCCTACTTCATGCTGTGGTTGAGTACTTCTCTTAGTACTTATCTCAGGCCTTGAGCTTTCCTCTTAAGGAGCTGCAAGAGAATAGACATGGTAGAGGAAACATGGGCAGGAAATTGGTGAGATTCTGGGGGACTGCTTGTACAGCCTTCAGACTCAAAATCCATTTTTATTTCTCTACATTTGCTCACCAATCTTTAAAGTGTAAGCTGGTTGTTTAAAATTGAAATATTCCTTCAAATGACATGAAATAAAGATGAGAGTGGGGCTGTGGTTTTGCCTATGACTGCAGTTGTCACAATCTGTAAGTTCTATCAATAAGTTCCCTCTCCCAAAAACCTGGTACTTGTTTCCTTCACCCCTAGAAAACATTTCTAGTAACATAAATTGCTTACACATTGAATGAGCAGAGCTCTTATGCCTTAAAACTGTAAGTTTCCTGTTACTTTTCTTAGGCAGGCTATGATTATTCACTTACCATTATCACCAGTCGCAGGAATACTAAGAACTACATCAATGGATTTTAAATTCTAAACATCCACATTCTTTCCCCCCTTACATAGCACCGACCTATTTCCTCATGATGATCATAGCTGATGACCTTTTCAGAGCAGTTCACTGTTTTCTTCACTTGTGGAGTATCAGCAAGAGATGCTCCTAAAAGCCAGTTATTAGGCACATTTTATAGTTAATAGAATCCTTAATTCACAGTCTAGAAGTAATATATTGCCTCTGGAGATCATATTTTAAAATCTACAATACTTCAAATTTTGGGGAAAGGGAGATTGTTTTATGTAAAGTGGCCATGAGAACAGTAAGAAAGGACACTGCTGTATCTAGCTTTCAATTCCTAGATCCATGCATTCTAGATACCTAAGACATATATCATACAATGGTCATTAGTGACAGATTTATCTCACATCTTAAGAAATAGTGCCCTATATTTTCAGATCTCTCAAACTGAAATATCAAGAGGCTTGACAGAGTTTTTTTCTTTACCTTTGGAGATTGAGGGTTGTCTCGGTCACTCCTCTTTTATTTTTGGGACAAATACCTAACACTCAAAATGAAAAAAAGAAAGTTTTATTTAGTTCACAGTTATTGGAGGTTTCAGTCCGTACTCAGCTGGCTCCAAGGCAGACTGGAACATGGCAGACAACATTTCACAGTGGCTACAAAGAGCAGAGAGCAAAAGAGAGGAGTAGCAGCAACAGTGGCAACAGAGAGCACGTCTGTCTTTCTGTCTCTCTTAGGTTACACTCAAGTTATCTGCCAAGGACTAGGTATAATAATCACACCCATAAAACCGGTAGTACTCCAACCTATAATCAAAGCGTTGAATCATGAATTAGTCACAAACTGTAGAACTGTGCCTCAATGGATGCTTGAGGCTTTGGGGAGACAAAAACACATAAACTATAGCAGGGATATAAGTCTTCTTGAGCTTCTGCGGGCCTAGAACGTACAGTGCCACCTGCATCTCTTCTCAGCCAAAATGAATTGAGACACTGACATCAGGAGATCAAAGTCTATTTTCATTTTCAAAAGCAAGGGAAGGAGAACATAGAACTATCTCTTGCTATTAAGGGCCCTAAGATACCTGTGCATTGTGGAGTGTTGATTTCAGTGTTGTAGTCATAGTCCTCCTCTTTCCTCAGAGGTAGTTTTGAGTAAACCCTGCTATCTTTTCCCAAAACAAATAGTCCCTTTTGATTTGGTCAGCAGCTACCAAATGAACCTGACTATCTCAACATGAACAGCCAATAACAAACTCTCCTAAGCTTCACCTTTACTTTCTAAAGTTCTACCAGGATTCTGGTCTCTGCATTCAAGCCAGTTCATCAGTCTCAGCTTATGGCATTATAAAGGCTCTATACCTAGCATTTCCCAACTTTTTAAAACTCCTTCCAAATAAGTTCCAAAGACTTCTGAACCACAATGACAAGTATAATAACAGCAATAACCCCACATCTCTGGTACCAATTTCTGTATTATTCATTTTCCCATGATATGGGTGAAATATTACACACACGTAGCGTAGAGGAGGAGAGGCTTACTTTAGTTCACAGTTTTAGTGCATTTTGCCCATAACCGGCTGGCTCCAAGGCAGAAAATGTGTGGAATGATGGCATGGTGGAGGAAATCTGTCCAGAACATGATGGCCAGAAAAAAGAGACAAATATAAGGCAGTAGGGATGAGAATACACACTTCTAGCTTGGGCCTGCAGGGAGCCATCCATTTCTTCTTACCAGGCTCTGCTGGAGAATTGCACAATCAGCTATGAACTGCTCAATAACCTAATCCATTGATGAATATGGTGCCTTCATGACCCAGTCAACTTGCAGAAATTCTGGTTTCTGGAAGATTTTCCTTCATGACTATAATAGGGGCACTTAGGTGTAAAGTGTAATTTAAAAATATCCATGTTTAGATTTTAGGAATGATAAATGTACTCATCTATGATCTAAAATTGTTTTGCTTTTTTATCGTTATGAAGTGATGTAAAAAAAACCATGTCTTCCTTTAGGCCACAAGAATGAGTTGAAATGGAAGACTCAGCACTATAGAGGTAAATGCTGTGGCCAGAGATGTTGGTCACCTGCATATGGAATTTGTGCCTCCCAAAACTGCTGTCATTTAACTCAGAATGAAATAATTGAATGTATTATGTATTGCTATTCTCCCTCATTGAGCCTTGACCTTTTAAAAACTGTGAATGCAATGCTCATGATCAGCAGGTCAAGTTATATGTTCACTCTATGTTTCATTCCCATAGATCTCTGAGCTTCTCACAGCCATTCCCATAGATGTCTGAAAGAGATATCCCTGACTGCCTTCACTGCTTTGCTGCATATTACAGGGGTAATATTACTTTTCCTCGTACTGGTACACAGACTGTTCATCTGAAATTCTATCATCTCCACTGTGGCTAGAGAACTCAGTTACATGGCTACATGTCCTTTCATATTGTCAATCCCATACTAACAGAAAGTGATAAAAAAAAATAAGAGAAGCAACTACAATATTGATTTTTTTGGACATTGTTGCAGTTTAAATCTAAAAATGGTCCCCAAATGTCCCAAAAGATGATATGATCATGGTAGTGCTATACTTATTGGTGGTTTTGTCCATTGAGAACTTCAGTAGTTCATGTGCCATTATGGAGGAG
This sequence comes from Myocastor coypus, assembly GCA_004027025.1. Taxonomy (NCBI): domain Eukaryota; kingdom Metazoa; phylum Chordata; class Mammalia; order Rodentia; family Myocastoridae; genus Myocastor; species Myocastor coypus. Next base: position 19,942 of record PVJA010027495.1, on the reverse strand, counting down.
GAAGTAATTGGAGGGGCGCATTGCTCTCTGTTGCTCCACCCTCCTTTATTCTCTGCTTCCTGTCTTTCCACCACTCTGGCTTCCCACTATGCTATTTCTGCTTTGGAGCCAGCCAGTCACAGACTGAAATCCCAAGACTGTGAGCCAAATGAAACCTCTCCTTATGTAAGTTGTAGACCTCAGATAATTTGTTCCAGTCATAGTCCAGTGACTAATGCATTGTTAGCTCCTCATTAGAGAATTTCTCAGTGAAAGGATGAACTTCTATTGAAATGGAATGACATGAACTTACGGATACATTGGTTTTACTTAATACATCATGACTAATATGTTCATCTCTTTATATGAATTGACTGCCATTTCACCTATTGTATGCTATCATATTTTCAAACTTTAAGGAAATATTCTGGCAAAACTCAAGGTGTTTTTGTCAAGGGACTAAATCCTCAGTCAAACAAGAATGGTCTTTTACAAATAATTTCAAATCAAGTCATCTAAAAACTTGTAGTATTCTATCCCTGGTTCAGCAACCTTGATATTTATTCCCAGACTTTTCTCTGGCAGCTTTTGTCATGAATTCATCAAATCTTAGAGCTTTGTTGGAAAGTAATCTATTACTTGAAGTATAGTACTTTCCCACTCATGCCTTATTACAACTTAAGTTAACTCTGCCAATATTGCTATAAATACACCATTCCCTCCTAACCCTAGGAGACACAATTACTCCAAGGCACAATAAACCCCAGCTATGTTCACACAGAAACCTCTCTTATTGGATGTCTGATTCCAGAGAGTTAACTAGTTACCATAATAGAACTCTAGATATGGTGTATTTCAGAAACTTTCTTTCAGGCCTCCAGACAATCTCCAAACCCTCTTCTGGACCCTACTAAGGATAATTAAGACTTTGGGGCCAAGTTTACAGACAGATTTAGATCAACCAATAGAAGATTGAGCTTGATTGGTCATTCTCATACTTATCCTCAATTGACTTGAGAGTCAGACTTTCCATATTCTGTTATAGGAGCCTCTTTGTGTGATGCTGCAGTGACTTAGGTTTAAACTAGAGGAAAAAGATAGGGAAGGTTACATAGACAGAGCCTATTCTACTATCTTCTGTGTATATCAGATTTGTTCGTGTCTGCCTTCCAGTTGACAAGAGAGGATAATTCTATCATGGTCTTTCTCACTAGAGGCCACTTTCTTTAATGGACACTTGTATTTGTAGTAATAAAATAATCTCTTATGAAGTAAAATGCTTTATATTTTATAATTTGTAAATATATGATATTACTTATGTATGACCTCTCTCCTAATATATTAAGTAATATAATATTTTGAAGGAAAAATAAAACCATTTCAATATTTTAATGGACATTTCTCTTGCATTTTTAAAAATTTTAATTTAACTTTTATTTATTTGGTATAGGATCTCACTACACAGCTCATACTCATAGTAACTCTTCTGTTCTGAACATCCTCTGTGCTGGGATTATAGACATTCACCACCACACCAGGACTCTGTGGCCAGATCAGTGTGTCTGGGGTCAGGGCCCATGTGGCATGTGGGGCTGGAGATTGAACCTGTATTCTTGTACTTGCCTAAGCAGGTTCTTAGTCTGCTGAGTTATGTTGCTGGCCTTTCTCTTGCATTTTGAGCAAGAGGTACAATATTTTTATTTTGCATCAGATTCTGCAAATTATGAGTGAGTACTTGGTAGAATTTGAAGAACAAGATAGAGAAGGAAAGGAGCAGAGGTTTAGAATGAGTGAGGACCACTAGAGCATTATAATACATAACATAATTTTTTAAAAAAATGCTTATTATAGGTAGATGAATATTTTGTGAAAATATATGAAACAAAATCAAATGTAATATCTGTTAATTAGTGTAAATAACAGTGGCCACTACTATATTATCTTTGAAATTCATTCTGTTAATTGTGTGTGTGGTGCCAGGCGTGGTGGCGCATGCCTATAATTCCAGCACTTGGGAGGCTGAGGCAGGAGGATCGGTGTGAGTTCGAGACCAGCCTGGGCTACAAAAGTGAGCTCAAGGCTAGCCTGAACTGCATAGCGAGACCCTGTCTCAAAAAGACAAAAAAAAAAATTGTGTGTGTGTGTGAGTGTGAGTGTGTGTGGTACTGGGGATCAAACTCAGGACCTTGCCAGGCAGGCGCTTATGCCATTCAGCTATCTTCCTGGCCCCAATTTTGTTAAATATTAAAAGTTCCTCCTTCATCAATTTGATTTAAATTTAACTTTCCTTTTGATGCTATTTTTCTGATACTTCCATTAATCACAACTTTTCAGAGCTTGGAGCCAAATATATTTGTCATGGAAGCAACTGAAACAAAGAGTTCACTGGCCATAGAAAAGATGGCCTCATGCAAGGGAAGCTTTATTTTTGCAAGAATATAAGAAGAAAAGTGAAAGCATTTGCTTTGTGCTTCTTTCTTAAATGGAAACAAGCAAAGTGTAATCAATTATACTTGGACATTTTGTAAAAATAACGCTTTCTGTTGGTATTAATAACAGGTGTACCACAGGATAAAGACTGCAGTCAGGGAGACATTGAAAGTGAGTTGAACAAGCTGAAAGAGGACTGTTGTGAGCTTCAGCATGGATAAGTGGGCAGTGTGGGTGTAATGCTGGGAACCAAGTGAGAAGCAGGGGAGGAAAGATGCTGGAGAATAAGGCTAATGGTTCTTTAAAACGTCACCATGTCAGCACACGTTCATTGCAACCTTTTGGGAACATGATGGAATACATTCTCTATTGCTGAGCTACAAAATACATCAGACAGTCTCTGAATCAAAACTCTTTTACTTTTCTCATCTGATCATTCTATGTCTCCTCATTGTTTTCATAGCTTCTACTGAGTAGGTTTCTCCTTTCAGCAATGCCTTTTGGTTTCGCATACTTACAGTTCTGCCCAGCTGATTCCTGTAATCTTTTTAAAACTCTAAAACTTACACTGCAATTTTATTTGCTTTCTCTACCATTGGGAAGAAAACTTCACCATACTGTGTTGAAATGGGTAGGGGCCTACACATTAAGCCAAGTTGATAAGATGAATAGGAAAAAAGAGATTGTTTATTTGTATGGGTATAGGAACTTGTCAAATGATTATGGGCTGTTAGAGGTAGTTTATTGTTCAAGTTAATAGCAGAGAGCAGCAGAGAAAAATCTTCAGTGAGAGGGATAGTCTAATAGAGAAATGTCAGAGAATGTCAGGGAAACAAATAAAATATATTATAATTTGTTTTAATAGTTCTCACTGTAATTTTTTTATCTTAGTGGAAATATCCTTTCCTGGTTTTGCAAATTCCACAGATAGTGAAATTGAGAGAGCCTCACTTGCAGAGACCTTGTCTTTAGTCAGATAAAAGAAGCTTTTTTTATAAATATTTCTTTCTATATCTGAAATGTCTGAAGTCTAAAACAATCATCATACCAACTGGGGATCAAAGTGGGTCCTCATGGTATCACAGATAATGAATGAGAAGATGAAGGAAATTGTAGAGTAATCTCTGGTCAAGGATCCTCTTGACATCAACAGTAATTGTAAGGGGTCATCACTGTGCTCAGGACAATAAAGAGAGTACTTGATTTGAATGGGAAGTTGTATGTTAGGAAAACAGAAAAAGCTACTTCAAAAATATAAAAACAAGCAGCACTTAGCTCTGGCACAATTACTTTATCAGTGGGTGATAGCCATGTAGAGAAGAATCCCAGAAGATAGTTGGTTCTAGGAGTATTTGTTTACATTACTCTCTCTGCATCTTTCTTACATGTGCAGGAGAAACTGCTATCTGGGAAAAACAATAAATAAATCAGCCTTCACAAATGAAAAGAAATGAAATTCAGAATTACTAAACAATTTGTGTCATTTTATCTTTTGTAGGTTCATTTTTATTTTTCATTGCACATTTCTGTGAAAGAACAAAAAGCAATAGTTTATCACAAAGTTATGTTTCCTTTTTTTGAAAATTTAAAATTTTAAGGAGTAAAAATACCAGAAACAAAGATAGAAAAAGAGTAACAAGCAAGAGTACATATAGTACAGAATTTCAAAACAAGAACAAAAATTTATTTATTTATTTATTTATTTTTTTGGTCTTTTTGAGACAGCGTCTCACTGTGCAGTTCAGGCTGGCCTTGAGCTCACTTTTGTAGCCCAGGCTGGTCTCGAACTCGCACCGATCCTCCTGCCTCAGCCTCCCTAGTGCTGGGATTACAGGCGTGCGCCACCACGCCTGGCGAGAACAAAAATTTAACAATAGCTGTATTACATATTTTCATCATCAAATCTGTTTAGATTAGGTATGTAAGATTGGTGAAATAACTAAACATTAACACTTTCAATAAACCTTAATTTTATAAAATTCTTCCAAATGCATTTTATATTTATGTCACTTTACTAAAAAAAAATTACAGGAGTTGAGGATGCAGAAAACGCAAGATTCTGAGTTTGATTACTGGTACCCCCAAAATTAATTAATTAATTAATTAATTAATCTTTTGAGTTCTCACACTAGGGAGCCTATATGATACTTGCATATGTAGGTCTGGTTTATTTCACTTATAAGTATATGTTCAAGATACATCCACTTATATATGAAGTCTTCTAATTTATCATTTCCTATAGCTGAGTAATATTCTATTTTATGAAAATACCACATCTTTTTCAACCATTCTTCAGATGATGGGTATTTTGGCTGGTTATAAGATTTGGCTATCACAAATTGTGCTACTAGGCAAATCGGTGCACAGATATCACTATGATAGGACATTCTCAGGTCTTCTGCGGAAATTCCCAGTAGGAGGATAGCTGGATTGAATGGGATTTCTGGTTCTGGTTTTTTAAGGCATCTCCACACTGCTTTTCATAACGGTTGCACCAGTCTGCATTCCCACCAGCAGTGGAGAAGTGTTCCTTTTTCTCCACAGCCTCTCCAACATTTGTTGTTGGTTCATTTCTTTATGGTAGCCATTCTATCTGGGCTGAGATGGTATCTTAAGTGTTGTCTTGATTTGTATTTCATGAATGGCTAGTGATGTGGAGCATTTCTTCATGTATTTGTAGGCTTGTTGAATTTCTTTCTCTGAGAAGTGTGTGTTCATCTCAGAACACCATTTCTGGATTGGGTCTTTGAATTTTGGGACCCTAATGGTTTTTAGTTCTTTATACATTCTAGATAGAAGACCTTTGTGTGAATACTTACCAGTTAAAATATTTTGAAATTTGTGAATTGTCATTTCACTCTGTTGGTAATTTCTTTTGACATGAAAAACTTCTTAGCCAGAGGAGGTCCCATTTGTTGATTCTTTCAAGTGTTACATGTGCATTTGATTTTTGTCCATGAACTCTTTGCCTACCCCAATGTCTTCCGACTTTGTCCTCTAGGAGGTTTAGTGTTTGTCTTTTAATATTTAGATCTTCTATCCATTTTGACTTTACTTAGTACATGGTGATAGAACTGGGTCAAGTTTTAGTTTTTGCCATGTCGAGAACCAGTTTTGCCAGTATGATTTGTTAAAGAGGCTATCTTTCTTCCACTAAACATGTTTGGCTCCTTTGTGAAAAATAAGGTGGGTGAGTGTGCTTGTATTTGCTTCTGCATGTTCTAATCTATTTCACTGATGCTCAGATCTATTTTTTGCCAATACCATGATGATTTATCATGGTAGCTTTGCTGTATAACTTTAGGTAAGGGATTATAATGCCTCCTGCCTTATCTTTGTTGCCCAGGATTTTCTTTGCAATTCCAGGTCTTTTTTGGTTCCAAATAAATTTTAGGAATGATTTCTCCAGGTCTGTGAGGTATGATGATGTTATTTTGATAGGAATTACATTAAATCTGTATAACAGTTTAGGAAGTGTAGCTATCTTCACAATGTTAGTTCTTCCTGTCCAGGAGTAGGGAATATGCTTCCATTTTCTGAAATCTTCTAGGATCTCTTTTTTCAGAGTACTGCAGTTTTCATTGAAAAGGTCTTTTAGTTCTTTAGTTAGGCTAATTTCCAATTATGTCATTTTCTTTGGTGCTATTGCAAAAGGTATTGTTTCTCTAATTTCTCTCTCAGTGTGTTTGTTATCTATGTAGAGGAATGCTACTTTTATGTGTTGACATTGTATCCTGCTACACTACTGAATTTGTATGTTAATTCTGATAGCTTCTTAGTGGAGTGTTTTGGGTCTTCCAAGTAGATTATCATGTCATCTACAAATAATGATAATTTAGCTTCTTCTTTACCTATTCTTATTCCTTTTATTTCTTTCTCTTGTATAATGGCTGTAAGCATTGATTCTAGAACTATATTGCATAGGAGTGGCGATAGGGGACATCCTTGTCTTTTACTAGATCTCAGAGTAAAAGACTTCAGTTTTTCCCCATTTAGAATTATGTTAGCCATTGGATTGTCATAGATGGTTTTTATTAGATTGAGGTAGAGGCCCTCTATTCTGATTTTATGTAGGACGTTGAACATGAATGAGTGGTGGACTTTATCAAAAGCCTTTTCTGCATCAATTGAGATGATCATTTTGTTTTTGGTTTTGGCTCTATTGATATAGTATATTACTGTTATATATTTGAATATACTGAACATCCTTGCAAATCTGGAATGAATCCTACCTGGTCATGGCATATTATCTTCTTGATGATTTGCTGTATTCTATTGGCAAGGATTTTATTGAGGATTTTTACATCTATGTTCATGAGAAAAATTGGCCTGTAGTTCTCGTTTTTAGTTGCATCTCTCTCTGGTTTTGGTATCAGTGTAATACTTGCCTCTAGGAATGATTTTGGGAGGATTGTTTCCTTTTCAATTTCACTGAATAGTTTGAGGAGTATTGGGATTAGGTCTTCAGTAATTTCCTTGTAAAATTCAGCTGTGAACCCATCAGGACCTAGACTTTTCTTTGTTGGTAGACTTTTTATTACATTTTGTATTTCATTGACTATTATTGGGTTATTAAGAGAACTTAATGTTTTTGATTCAGTTTTGGTAGTTTATACCTTTCCAGGAATCTGCCCATTTGACCTGTGTCTTCCGTTCTGTGAGAGTAAAGATTCTCACAGAGGGTATTAATGATCCTCTGATCTCTGCTGTGTCTGTAGTAAATTCACCTTTTTCTTTCTTTATTGCTTGAATTTGAGTCCTTTCTTTCCTCTTTTTGATGAGACTAGCTAGGGGCTTATCAATTTTACTTAATCTTCGAAAGAAATAGTTTTTGATTCATTAATTCTTTATATTGTTTTTGTCTTGATTGAGTTCATTTCTGCTCTATTGTTTATAATTTCCTCCCTTCTTTGGGGTTTGGGTTTCATTTGTTCTTCCTTTTCTAGTCTGTTTAGGTGCTGCATGAGAGCATTTATTTGTTCCCATTCTTTCTGTTTACTTAATGTGTGATTTCAAAGCTATATATTTCTCTCTAACAACTGCTTTCATTGCATCTCATTAATTCCAGTAGGTTGTTTTTGAATTTTCATTAAATTGCAAATATTGTTTAATTTCATCTGTAACCCACTGGTTGCTGAGAAGGGTTTTGTTTAATTTCAGTGTATTTCTGGAGGTCTTGTGACTTCTTTTGTCATTTATTTCCAGTGTCATTCACTGTGGTTAGATAATATGCATGAGATAATTTGCTTTCTTGCATATACTTAAGCATGACCTATGCATTAGTATGGGGCCTATTTGGGAAAATGTCACATATGCAGCTTAAAAAAATGTGTATTCAGAAGTGATTCAGTGGAATACTCTGTATATGTCTACTAAGTTCAGTTGTTCCAAGGTATGGTTCAGTTCTGCTACTTCTTGGCTAATTTTTTTGTCTGCTTGACCTATCTTTTTGAGATAAAGGTGTATTAAGGTTTCCTGTTAAGATTGTGGTATTAGATATCAGATTTTTTCCTGTCCATTAAGATTTGTCTTATATAACTTGGTGCTCCTGTGTTGGGTATGTACATATATATTAGTGTTACCTCTTTGTCTTGAATTTTTCCCCTAATGAGTATGTAGTGGCCTTCTGAGTATGTAGTGGCCTCTTTATTTTGTTTAATCAATCTTGGTTAGAAGTTTAGACTGTCTGAAAACAGGATTGCTACCCCTGCTTTTTTTTTTTTTTTTTTTTTTTTTTTTTTTTTTTTTTTTTTTTTTTTTTTTTTTTTTTTTTTTTTTTTTTTTTTTTTTTTTTTTTTTTTTTTTTTTTTTTTTTTTTTTTTTTTTTTTTTTTTTTTTTTTTTTTTTTTTTTTTTTTTTTTTTTTTTTTTTTTTTTTTTTTTTTTTTTT
>PVJA010027495.1:0-11544 GCA_004027025.1 Myocastor coypus | reverse complement strand
GTAGTATTGCTTTCCATCCTTTTACTTTTAGTCTATCAGTTTCTTTATGGGTTAAGTATGTTTCCTGTATACAGCATATTGTTGGATTTTGCTTCCTTATCCACTCTGCCAATTTATTTCTTTTAATTAGAGCATTGAGTCCATTTAAATTAATGGTTATAATTGAAATGTATTGACTTATGATTTATGTGTCTTTTACTTACTACTATTTACTCTTTTTTTCTCCTGTTTAATTGGTTGTCCTATTTGGTGGGTTCTTTCTATTCGCATTTGTAGAGATCAGATCATTTTGGTCTCCCTCTAAAATATTTTTTTATTAGTCTGTGTAGCTTTGGCTTTGACATCATGAAATTCTTTATTTCTTCCATGTCATGGAAATATTTCACTTTTCCTTCGTATTTGAAAGAGAGTTTAGTGAGATATAGCAGTCTGGGCTGGAATTTGTTTTCATAGAAGTCTTGAAGCACTCTGTTTCATGCTCTTCTTGAGTTCATGGTTTGTGAAGGGAAGTATGCCATTATTCTGATGGGTTTTCCTTTAAATATGATCTGTTTCTTTTCTCTAGCAGCTTTTAGTATATTATTCTGTCTGCTGTAGATGTGGGCTCTTGACTATTATATGTCTGGGTATGTTTTTAGTCAGGTTGATATTATTTGGAGTTGTATATGCTTCAGTTGGCTGGATGTCAGATTGTTTTCTCATATTTCTGCTATTACTTCTGCCCATATTCTTTTTATATCTTTTGCTCCTCCTTTCTCTTTGATTCCTATTAATCTCACGTTGTTCTTTTTTCATCATCTTGCGGATGTTGAATTACTTTTTTTCTGCATCCTGGTTTGTTTTATGAGATTCTTTCTTACTTTTCCCTAGCTGTGCCTATATCTTCAAGATCTGAAACTCTATTTTCATTTTTGTTCATATGGTGTTGCCAGCATGCAATTGAGACTTCATTTTCCTGTATATCACTTTGAACCTGTTTCATGCAATCTATTTCTTTCCTATATTGCTCATTCAAGTATTCCATCATTTTTCTAATCTCCTCTAATTTTTTAATCAGTGTCTTCTTTAGAGGCATTTATTAAGTCTTTCATCATAGTTATCCTTTCTTTTTCTACTTCAGAGGTTGTTTCTGCTCTCATTTCCTCCCTAGCTTTTTGCAGTTCTTCTTTTACTTCAGATGCTATTAATTCAGAGGTGACATTTTTTACTTCTGAGGTTATGTCTGATCTGATTCCCTCTATGCTTTTCTCCAGCTGCTTTTTTACTTCAGGCTCTAGTAATTTGAAGATTTCTTTTTTAACTTCAGAGGTTATCTCCAATCCGAGTTCCTCTATAGAGATTCGGCTGCATGATTCCCATTTCCTTTATGGTAGTGCCTCCTGTATTTGTTTCAGGTGGGCTCGGGACCTGAGATTGCATTTTGCTCCTTGTCTGTATCATTCTGTATAGCTGTGACCCTTGGTTTAGAACTGTGTGCCCACTGGTTGGTCGGTCAGTTGGGGCTGCTCAAGTTGTGCTGGGCCTGGCTGCTGTATCATCTGAGCTTGTGTTGGACTGGGGAAGGTCTTTTTCATGTGGCAGACCTGGGCGTTGTGCAGGCTGGGCTGCAGGCAAGTCAGGGAAGGAGGTCTCACTCACGAGGGAGGCCTGGCTGTTGGGTTGGCTGCGCTTCCAATGGGCCAGGGGTAGTCTCCTACTTGTTCATGTTTAAAAGATGACTTTGTTGTAGAGATTATCATGCAGATACAGATAATTTTGATGCATATGATGCAAACCCACTTTATTTACAGTTTTTTTTCAATCACCCCAGGAACACAACGATTTTTGAAAGATAAGATTTCAAGAACGTTGTACATACATATTTGCATATGTTCCAAGGCCAGATGACTAGGTTACTAGCTGAATTGCATTCCTCAAAATAATATATGGAACTCATAAGTCTTGGTCCTTCTAAAGGGACATTTCTTTGGAAATGGGATCTTTGTAGATGTCATTAAGTTAAAGGGAAGAGATAGTAACTTCGAATGGGCCCTGATTCCATACATCTGTTATCATAAAAAGGAAAGCCACACAAATGTCCACATGAAGATAGAGGAATAGATCAGAGTTATACCTGTGTGAAGTGAGAGCTGTTTAGAACTACCAGAAATTGGAAAAGTCAAAGAAGAACTTTGTTTAGAGAGTTAGGGTGGACATAGCCTCCCTGACATTTTAATCTCTCTTTCAGTCTCTGGAACTGTGAGAGACTCATCCATTTGTGCTCCTTTAAACTCCCTGATATATAGAATCCTGTTGCAGTAGCCCTTTGAATCTAATAAAGATGTTAACACAGTTCACTTTCTTGTAGGCAGTAACTGTCGCACAGCAGCGTGTAGCATCCTTACTTTTAGGAATCTGTCAGTAAGTTTCCCATATTATCTTTCCTAATTTTGAGTTTGCCACACTGGATTGCATTTTTGGTTGTACACATGCATTAGATGTATTTAAATGAGTACGTTGTTCTTTCTTAGTGAGTGAAGAAATCAATTACTATTTATATTATAAATGTTTCATAGAATATGAAATTATATTTATTGAAAAACATGATTTCTAGGGGCCCGGTGGGATGGCTCAGTGTTCTAAAGCTCCTGCTTGGGAAAGCTTGGGCGGCTTCAGGGACCTCAGTTCGATACCCGGCACCACATGCTGTGCCAGCCCTGCCCCCGGGGTGGGCTGAGCCAGCCATAAAAATGAGTGAATAAACAAAGGTTCTGAAACAAGAAAAAAATAAATAAATAAAATTTTAAAAAAAGAAAAACATGATTTCTAAATAATATCTAATGAAGAGAATTGAAGAGGATTAACACAAAATTAAAATTATTTTAAATTCTACCTATAATGTATTCATATAACAAGCACTTTATAATACTACTTTTTAGCAAAGTAAGTATCAAAATATGTTAGGTTAAAACATTAATCTTAACAATAAGTGAATTGTAATTTTATTTAAAATATTTTGTATGGTATCCTATATGTTCAAGGATGAAGGTGAAAGATTTATAAGATCTGAAGAGAAACCAAAGTATAACTCAAGGATAAAGAAGTACTACTACCTTCTTGAAATAATTTTTAATAGGTCCTTATGAAACAAAAACTAAATTTTTGGCTACCTATGTGTAAATTCCATTTATAATCAAAGATTTGAACCACATGTTTGAGAAACCAGATTTTGGTGATGAACATAGATTAACAAAAAACGTAAGTATAAAATATTGAATTTTAAGTGCAATATCTGCTGGGGTAGAGAAGATATATATATATATATATATATATATATATATATATATATATATAATTTTTTTTTGTCTTTTTTGAGACAGGGTCTCGCTATGCAGTTGAGGCTGGTCCTGCGCTCACTTTTGTAGCCCAGGCTGGTCTCGAACTCGCACCAATCCTCCTGCCTCAGCCTCCCAAGTGCTGGGATTACAGGCGTGAGCCACCACGCCTGGCGAGAAGATATTTTGACATAGCTCAGTTCCTAAATTTTGATATTCTTTTTTCCTTTCCTTTCTATTTTTCTATGTTTTTAGTTTTTGTGTACTGGCTGTTATTTGGATCAAACTCAGGACCTTGCACTTGCCAAGCAAGCATGTATCAGCTGAGCTGTCTCCTTAGCTGATATTCCTTTTCACTGGTTAGCAAGGAGAAAATATTACACTGTGTTAATGAAAACTTAATGTAAATCGATTATGTTGCAAAGTACAGGAAACAGAGGAACCTATCGAATGACTCTGGGGGAATGGAGACAACAAACGTTTTCACCTTGGAAAAGTATAGAGCACATGATTTACTTTTCTTTTGCTTTTGGTTTTCTTCTGTTTTTATGCTTAGATTTGGGATGAGACCTGATTTCTGAAGTGAACAAATACTAGAAACCAAAGAAAAGATGAATGTGCTACCTTATGTTGGGGCCCAGCAGGATGGCTCGGTGGTCTAGAGTGCCTGCTTGGGAAAGCTTGGGCGGCTTCAGGGACCGCGGTTTGACCCCCGGCACCACATGCTGTGCCAGCCCTGCCCTCGCAGCGGGCTGAGCCGGCCATAAAGATGAGTGAATAAACAAACAAAGGTTCTGAAACAAGAAAAAAAAAAAAGATGAATGTGAAACTGCAAATTCTGAGATCCTGATTAAAATACAACTCAAACCAAGATGTGGTTACTGTTTGGATACTTATTTAAAATTTAATTAAATTTTTGTAAACTATTATATTATAGTATGTATTATATTATTCTATATTATATAAGTAATTAAAATGGAATAATATACTTAATAGTATTTATTTATTTTTTAAAATGCATTTAGTATAGGGTCTACAGGTTCTATAAGGTCTCACCATTTAGATCAGACTCATAGTGATTCTCCTATTTTTAGCCTTCCAGGTATGATAAGTATGGCTCTGAAAAGTTGTTGAAATTTAAAAATATGGTGACAGGGCTGATGTGATAGCTCAGCAGACTATGCACCTACTTAGGCAAGTACAAGAACCCAGGTACCATCCTGGCACCACATGCTTCATTAGCCCCGCCTTTGAGTGTGCTGAGCAGGCCACTGGGTCTAGGTGTAGTGGTGCAGAATTATAATACTAGTGCTAGGGAGGCTGAAAACAGAAGGATCAGTATGAGTCCAAGCTGCATAGTGAGATCTTGTACCAAATAAACAAATAAATAAATAAATAAACAAACAAATAAACAATACAAAAAGTATTGTGGCATTACGAAGTAATACAGTTGGGCAGCAACAATGATAGATTGTCAGATAAGAAGTAAAGAAAATTGACTAAAACATTTTGTGTGATGATACAAGAGAATTGACAATAAAACAATGCTGGAAGAGCTTTGCAAAACAGTCCCAGAAGGTATCAGGTGGGACTTACGCTAGTTCCAGCTGCTTCTTATGATATGACTTTGTCTCCACCCTTTAACTCCAGCCAGCTGGAAATGACTTGGAGGAATATAATGTGCTGAGAATCTCAAGATGCATATCAAGAGGTTATCAGACTCTTAGATTATGGACATTTCCATTCTATTCACACATTATTTTCTTTATCTTCTCTCCATTACTAACTCCTGCTCCTTCTTAAAATTCAATAACACAATAAGCTCCTACCTTTTCCTGCCTCCTGCAAAACACTTGTTTGGATCCATCTGAATTTGTGGCTTTCAAATTACAGTACCAAGTTTTGCACAGAGACAACGTCATCACCAACAAGGTTCATCTGAAGAGTGATTATTGCTAATTGAAAACTTCTCAAATTGCAGCTCCTAACACCACCAAATAAACTTCTATTTTATTTTTGCAATTTTTGCATTGGGAATAGTTTCACTGACAACTAATTATTGCGGATAGTGGTGAAAATGTGATTATTTAGTATTTTTCTATTTTAATATGTTTTAAAATTTTTTTTTTTCCTAAGAAAAACACTAAGGATTTTTCAACTTCAAGGCCTTTGAATCTAGTTACAGTAATTCTGATAATATAATATTAGTTACAATATTATGCAGTGTATTTAATATTATTCTATTATTTGGTTATAAAATTTTTAATAAAATAAAAAATATGAGTCACAGTGATAAACTACCTACTGAACAATGTAAAACTGTTAGAGGATACCTAAATCTAGACAACTATGAAAATTTAACTAATAAAGAAAGTAATACTCTTGATTTGGATGTAGAAGAATTGGAAGAAAAAGTAGAATTGCAAGCAGGGTGAAGGATAAGGAAATACATGAATATTTCAAACTATTCTGAATTCTACTTTCCTAATTTTATTTAACTGATTTACCTGTTCCCTTCATTGTTTAGACCAAATCCTGTATTTCCTTTCCCTAAATTCCTCCACCCAATCATCATCAAAGTCTATTGTATCTATTTACAAAACACATCTGGGATCTGACCATTTACTCTCTTAGTTCTTACTACTTGGGTGAAAGCCACAGGTCTATTGCCTTGAGTGTGTAGGGAGCAGGCAGATCGGTATGTGAGGCTAAGGGATGCTGAGAGGGAGAGAAAGGAAAGGGAAAGTAAAACAGGAGAATAAAATATGACTATGACTGGGACAGTGGATAAGACCTGTTAATCACATAATCCCAGTGTACCTGCACAGAACATTTCTCAAGTCTTTTTACATTGACTTCTCTTGAGAACTCATCTGTGGTTTTCACAGGAAGACCTGGGCCTGATGTCAGTGTGAGGAGTGAGAGATATGAAAATAGATGGCTGCCAGTCAGCTCTTGGGATTTTGTCCCTTCCTGTAGCACACTCAACACTATAGCACCTGCTTTCCCCCATTTTTATTTTCATGCAGAAAGGTTACTACTATCTTCAATAAATGTAAAATATTGCTATCCTTTATGCTTATCTTAATCAATTTTTTTTGAGGGACTAGGGTTTGAACTCATGATCTTGTACTTGCCAGGCAGGTACTTGAACCACAGAGCTATCTCCCTGGCCCAATTTTCTATAACTTGTTTTGTTTGTTTGTTTTTTGCAGAACCAGGGATTGAACTCAGATCCTAGCACTTGCCAGGCAAGCGCTTATTGTACTGAGTTATCTCTCCAGCCCTTATAATTGTATTTTAATTAATTAATTTTTATTTATATATTTGGTACAGGGTCTCCCTATGCAGCTTGGACTCAGTGATCTTCCCCAGTGCTATGATCACAAGGGTATGACACAATGCCTGGTTTCAGTGGCCAATAAGGCATGCCCTGGGTTTTGTGGCTGGCATGGTCTACAGTATCAGAGACGCAATGTAAGTCATTGCACTTGCCAGACAGGCTCTTAGACCACTAAGCCACCTCCCCAGCCCTTTGACCAGTTCTTTGTTAGGGATAGAAAGAACCTAAAGATCCTTCTCCCATCAAAGAGACAGCTGAACAATCACTACTTCTTTTCTCATTGTTTTTAACAAGTTTTTTTCTTCAACCCAATCAGTGAGTCACAATACCACAGGTAATGGGACAGCACATGTCTAGTAGGTATGATCTACAGTCCTTTCAGGAAGAAACAGCTGTTTGAAGATGGAGAATTGTGCTTTCTCCTTACTTCACAGAGGATTAAGGTTGAGGGGAGATGGAAAAGAAGGTTTGGAAAGCAGGTATGAACTATTAATTGCAAAATCTCAGGATACCCTTAGAGAACAGTTCCCCAAAGCCTTGAACATGGATTTCTTGCAAGAACTCAAACAGATCGTGAAGAGAACAACCTAAACCTTCTGTCAGCTTCAGGAATTGGAGATGTAAGAACAGACAGTTACCTTCTAGCTCTTACTGTCATGTCATTTCACAACAGCCCAGCTTCTCATTGTAATAATGTTCTTTATTTCCCAGCTGTGCTTGACTCAAACTCACTCTGCTAAAAATGCTTCTTTTTTTCTACTTTGAGTAAATTAAAAACTTTGCTTCTGTTTACATCTGTCTTTACCAATTTTGTTTTTTTCAGTAACGGAAAATCCTAGGAACTCCCTCTAGAAGGAGACTTGAGCACTCCAAAACCCAGGAACAGAAATAAAAAGGATTGCGCCGTGGTATACGCAGGTAACAACAGTTCATGATGCATATACTTGTTTTGTATGACAAACATATACTCATAAAAAATGAAGAGAGAAAAACAGTCTTCTCATTGGATTCTCTGCCTTTATTCTTGGGTGAGCTCTACTTTTAGGTGATCTCCAAATAACAATGGTGGTGAGGATTTTTTAAAAATTAAATAGCGTTATAGTCTTTTTACCCTCCTTTATTTGGTTGAAACTCAATAGCTCATGTTCATGGCTCCCTCATGTGGTCTCTGTCTGCGTCAGGCCTCAAGTCCTGGTAATCTTTTCCTTGCTCCCTTACACTTCAGTAACTAGGAAAGACACTCTTTTCTTCAGATATTTAAACTTGTTGCTTCTTACCTGAATCACTTTGCCATAGATATTTATGAGCTCTTGTAAAATATAATTTAATTGTTACATTTTTATTATGCAAGTCTCTGCATTAATTCTTCCTTTGGGAAAAGCTTTTTCTCATTAGCTTCTTATCTATTCTATTACCCTATTTTTTATTTTATGTAAGAATGAAGTCAGTAATGATTTATCAGTTTTACTGTCCTTATATTTACCAGTGTCAAGTAAACAACCTCAAAAGGGGAGAATTTTGTCTTTCAAATATTCTTATCTTTGAGAGGAGTTCTTAACTGGAGCATAATATAGGAAATTCATCAGTAATTTTAAAATTCAACTAAAATTAGTTTATTATAGAATTTTAAACCTAAAGAATATTTGGACTTTCTTCATATAAGCTATGTACAGTTCTTTGCTATTCATGTAGAAATGTATTAAAGTCATAATTAAAGCTCCAGAGAAAGGTAAAGTGAACACCTTGACTCATTGCAAGATGGCTAAAGCAAGGGACTTGATTTCATTTCAGTGGTTTTTCAGTAATTTCTACAAGAATTGTTCAAAACTTAACAATGGATAATAGTAACACCTATCATTTAATGACTACTCGAAATTGGATATTCCACCGGGAACTTTTTATTATTTGATTGACTTGAACATCAAGTCATACAGTGAGGCAGATATTATTTCTTTCGTTTAACCTATAAAGGAACTGGGCTTTAGAGAAATTAAGTAACCGGCCCTAATATCTTAAATGGTAAGTAGCAAAACTAGAATTTGAACTGTAATTTTAAGATAATATAATGAGTGAAGATTAATATATTTGAATAAATGTTTCCAGATGCAAGTACGCAATTGTCTCCCCAAGTTGACAAATATGTTTGTACAGCATATCTGGATTTATGGACTAGGTGGTAATAATTACAATTTAATCTCTAGTTGCTGTTTATCTTACATGTGACTTTCTCAAAGAGCAAAACCCTCTCAGACTGTATGTTAATTTCTCTCTAAGTTAGCTATCTATAACATTTTTGACCATACCTAAATCATTCAATATTTTATAGTGGTTGAAGATGCTTCTATCATTATTTATATAATAGATAAATCATAGCGTTCTAATTAAATAGGCAAGTGTATTCATGAAGAGTCTGCAAGAGGAACAGAATCCTTAGAAAATATATGCATTATTATGCTAGGAAACTTATTAGATAAGCTTTCAGAATTATAGGCAGGAGAGTCTACAGTTGTGATCTGTAGATCAGAGGCACATAGAGTTTGTAACCATTGGGATAAATGGCCATCTGAACCAGACAAATCAATGGCTGCTCAGCACAAGAAGATTGCAAGCTGCAAAGCAAGGGGATCAAGAATAATCAGGCCAAGAGTAAAAGCCTGAAGGCTCACTATGGAGTCACCAGTGCAAATATGTATTGGAAGGCTGAAAAAATTTGAAACCATGTCCAAAGGCAATGGCAGATAAGAGAGCTGGTCAAAAAGAGGCACATTTCCTTTTTCTTTTCCTTTTTTATCTAAGGTACAAGCCTATTCAATGATGACTGCCACATTTGAGGTGGGCCTTCCTCTCTGTCTTTGTTGGCCCACACACATGCCCAGAACTATGCTTCACCTATGTACTAAATCCATTCAAAAATGACACAGCAATCATGATTAACAGTCATAGCAAGGAAGACTTTATTCAAGACTAGTGCAGTGGAGGAGAGAGATTGAACTTAACTACATTGAAAGAGAAGATGGGATTTTTAAAATGCTGGAGTCCATGAAAAATTCCAGAAAGATATTGAGTGGAGTTCAGACCATGTGATTATGCCATCTAAATTTGCCAATAGGCACTTACTGAAGATAGACTCCTATAAGCCCATAGGAAATAAAAGGCAGTATCTTTATTGATTACATATTTTTGCATTATGGCTGGCTCAGCCTGCCCTAGGGATGGGGCTGGTGCTGCATGTTGTGCCAGGAATCGAACTACAGTCCCTGTGATTGTCTAAGCTTTCCTAAGTAGGCACTTTAGACCACTAAACCATCTTGCTGGCCCCTTTATTGATTACATTTTAAGGAGATGGCTCCCAGGTATCTGTGAAAGACATTCGTACTTTGCAAAATATTTATAATTTAAAGAGACAGAGAAGTTATAATTTCAAGTTTTAAAATGTTAACATTCTAAGAAAATAAAATGGTGGTACCTACCATACAAGAAGAAATTCATTTAAGGTTTAGTCAAACTGTGGAAGCCTTAGGTCATCTTTGGTATCTGATAATAATACCAAATTCATAGATTTAATTTCTTTACAATGATGGCCAGATTTAAGGGGTAGCTTTGCATTAGTCTAAAAGAAAACACTATATCATTTTATGAGTGTTTCAAAATTCAAAACTATTTTAGTTATTTAAAAGATTTAGGTTTCAGCTCATAATAATAAAGATGAAAGGAGATTTTCAGGGCATGGTCTTTTTAGAGAGGTTAAGGGAACATTTGCCCGATATCGTTTAAAGAATAAACTACACAAATTGCCATGATAGAGCATAGAAGCTCTGGAGGTGATAACACTCATCAGGAAGAGATATTCCTTGAAGTTGTTAAGAGTAGTATAACGAAGTACAGCAGCCTGAAACTAGACCATTAGGTTAGATATTAGGAAAGTATTTCTAAATGTACGGTTCATTAGATTTTGAAATAATTTGCCAAGAAAAGGTCACTTAGATGCAATCACCAGGAATAATCAGAGAGTAGATTAGATGATACACATATTCCTATTTACGGCCACAGTGCCAAGGTCAAACCCATAGTTATAGAGAAAGATGGACTCCTTAACCCTAAATGTGTTTTCCTCTTTTGGGATAAGATCTACTTGTATTCATAAAACAACAAAAACAAAAGCAACAGAATTTGTAATATTAAGCCTCAACTAAGGATTCGCACAATCAAATTACTTCTCTTTTTACCCTGTTTTCCTCTAAGCTAGTACAAAGTGAAGATAATAAGGCCAGGATCATTTTACATTATAAAGAATTAATTTGTAGCCAATGTGCTTATATCAACAAATTGTTATTTGGTTAACAATAACCAAATTGGTTAGATTGAGTGGTACTTTATCTTCTTAATGGTCCAATTTAACAACTCAGCTCAGTTGCTTTTGCTTAATTTTAATGCTAATATTAAGCTATTTGCATTTTTGTTTTAACAATATTTTAAAATTAACACTGTATTGACATCTGCATGTTTTTATTCATTTAGTGTACTTTACTAAGAATGGTATGGTTGGTACTTGATCTGTAAATGAGGGAAAGAACAATGAGTGAAAATTCCTAGAAGAAAGACTGCATTGTTGTGTTAGAAGAATGCCAAGAAATTCTTTATCTCTTTAAAAAGCATTGTATTTTTTTATTTTTACTGAGAATAAGAAATAATAAAGGATGTAGAATTTCATTAAATAAGATGATAGGAATTCAACAATGGTTGTTAAAATACATATTGTCTTCAAATTAGTTGTTTAGATTACTAGACATAAGCATGCAAAATTGGTCAAAAAATTAAAAGAAGAAAATAAAACAGCATTAATTGTTCCCTTCAATAGAGCATAGAAAGCCGGGCGTGGTGGTGCAC
>PVJA010027494.1:0-28537 GCA_004027025.1 Myocastor coypus | reverse complement strand
CCCGAATTCAACAAATGAGAACAGAAGGATCCCACCAAATAGAGTAACCAACTAAAAATAGGAGGAAAAATTGGTAAACACTAACGAATAAGAGTCATGTCAGCCATAAGTCAGTACATTTCAATTATAACCATCAATGTAAATGGACTCAATTCTCCAATCAAAAGAAGTAGACTTGCAGAGTGGATAAGGAAACAGAGCCCAACAATATGCTGCATACAAGAAACACATTTAACCCGTAAAGAAACTCACAGGCTTAAAGTTAAAGGTTGGAAAACAATACTACATGTTCCTGCACCTCAAAAAAAAGCAGGGGTAGCAATCCTCTTTGCAGACAGTCTAAACTTCAAACCAACACTGATCAAACGAAATAGAGAAGGCCATTACATACTGGTTAGGGGAAAAATTCACGATGAAGAGGTAACATTCATAAATATGTATGCACCCAACATGGGAGCAGCAAGCTATATAAAACAAACCTTAATGGACCTGAAAGATACATACAGGGGACAACACACTCAGGAACCCCCTCTTGTCCCTCTCTCGGACAGCAGCTTTCTTTCCCCAATAAATCTATTCTGCTCATTAAGAAACAAAGAAAGAGCCGGGCGTGGTGGCAAACGCCTATAATCCCAGCACTTGGGAGGCTGAGGCGGGGGATCAGTGTGAGTTCGAGACCAGCCTGGGCTACCAAAGTGAGCTCAAGCCAGCCTGAGCTGCATAGTGAGACCCTGTCTCACAAAGACAAAAAAAAAAAAGAAAGAAAGAAAGAAAGAGATAAAGAAATACATAGAAGGATAGAGCTTAAATCTTGTTAAAAGTTAAAGTAGCTAGCATATAACTAGGAAACTTGAAAAATAGGAAGAAAAAAAGAATTAAATATTAAAACTAAATTTAAGATTAGCAAAATAGCAAAGAGGAAATAGATTTGTGAATCTAATAATTTGCTCTACACAAATGCTAATAAGATTGACAACACAACTGATCAGGACAAAAAGACATAGTTTTTTGAAAACCATATTGTATAAAATCTGACTTGAACAAACCTAATGCTGAATACTAGATGTGCAAAATAATAAATGAGCTGCTAAAATCACAGAACGAGCCACCAGAAACCAACTAGAAACATCATTAAAGATCAGGTAAGTGGATGTAGATCATATTTATGAAACCCCTGGAACATCTGAGGAGGTCAGAGGTTAGCAAAAATTTTCATAAAAGACAAAATAGTAAATGTTTTATGGGTCGTGGATGAGCCCTGTTACATTCTTTTTATTCTTTACTTCTGCAACCTTTTTTTGGGGGTGTGTGCGTGTGCGTGTGTGCATATGTGTGTGTGTGTGTGTGTGTGTGTGTGTGTGTGTGTGTGTGTTTGAGAAGGGCCTTGCTATGCAGTTCAGGCTGGCATTGAGCTCACTTCTGTAGCCCAGGCTGGTCTCGAACTCGCACTGGTCCTCCTGCCTCAGCCTCCCAAGTGCTGGGATTACAGGTGTGCCCCACCATTCCTGGCCTCAGCAACCTTTTGGAAATACAGAAACCCACTTTGAATCATGAGTTACATCAAAAGAGGCCATGGGTTTGTCCTGCAATCTCCGGTTTGCCAAGCCCTACTTTCAGACTTGTCATTCTGGAAGCATTACTGCAAATTCATTGAGGAAAAAAAGGAGAGGGATCCGGGTGACTGGTAATGTAGCACAGGAAAGGAATGAATGAAAGGAATTCCCGGGGTGGAGGAGCAGTGAAGCTCCCAGAGCAGAGTCAGGGCAAGAGCCTGATAGCAGCCCACTCAGAGGGAACGGAGATGGGAGGAAAAGCTTCTGGAGAGCTAGTTCCAAGAGGACGATGGACCTGCTAAGTTCCAGGGATGCGTCTACATGCAGAGGTGTTTTGCTGACTGATTCAGCAGTCTGAGGAGAAATTCATGAAAGCCACATAGGAAACTAAACAATTAAAATGTAAAGAAATACGCCAGGAAGAAAAGAAAAAAAAAAAAAAAGTAATATTGATTTAGAAATAACGCCAGGAAAAATGGTCAGCTATACAAAAAAAAAGAATATGAAGTCATTGTTTGTCCCACATGGCTCAATTATTAATAATTAGAATGGAAATGAGGAAGCATGTAATATTTTTTTTAATATACTTAGTTGTTGCAGAAGCTCACTGTGCAGCTTGGACTCATGGTGATCCTCCTGCTTTCAGTCTCCCCAGTGCTGGGATTACAGGCATGTAGCTCTACACCAGGACCTTGTGGCTGGCTCAGCCCACCCTGGGGGCAGGACTAAGGGGACATGTGAAGGTGGGGATCAAACCGCAGTCCCTGCATCTGCCTAAGCTTGCCTAAGCAGGCACATTAGTCCACTGAACTATCTCGCTGGCCCCCAGCATATAATAATGTTAAACCCTCATTCTGAGAGCAAAAAAAGGAAGAATAAACAACTTTTAAAGATCAAGAAATTATTGTATAAGCACATTATTTAAAATGCTGACAATGACCTTATGTCAAAGTAAATATGGGAAGACAGGGAACGTTCTGGTGTTGAATGTTCCTACCCATCTCATCAATTTTGTCCTACTCATGATGAAACAGATCTAGTTTCTGTGAGGCTAGGAATTGCTTTCTTGGGTTCTTACAGTTTCTTGTTCAAATGTTTAAAGACAATTTGTATTATTGGAAACTTGCGCTCTTCTCTCTATGGCAATACTATATTATTCTCCTAACATTTTATTTGGATATGTTCATCCGGAGTGCCAGGCCATTACCTGCCTCCTCTGGCATGGGCTGCTTTCCAACTTCAGAGCCCCGGACAGTGAAATGCCGTGGGACAATGCAGACTCATTTTCATGTCATTCTCTCCTTGTTTTGTTACGAGATTTTGTTTTATCTTCACATCAAATTAAAAAATAAAAATAAAAGTGCAGTTCCAAACAAATCCTAGAATACAAATGCAAAAATAACAACATCTTAGAAATATTCACCTCTGTTTGTCAGTGCCTGCTGCGATCTCACTGCCTTTGCTTTATTAAAAACTACTCATCATCATGGAAATCTGGGAATGGCAGGAGGTAGTGTTTTTGTGACTCCTATTTATTTGGGTAATTGCTAACTTTTCATTTGACTTCACATCTTTAAAATTAAGAACAATTTATTTTCCAGATTGAGGAAGAGTTAATTAGGGAAATAAAATGCCCTCAAGATCTTTATGGCTTTCTGCAACTGTGTTCAACATGAACCAAACTGAGCCATTTGTTCCTATGTGCCTATAATTCCATAAATTATTCTCATTTTGTTCTTTTTCCTCCTGTTTTTCTGTTTTCTTAGTAATAGTAATTTAGTAATAGTAATTTATGATAGTCCATAGGAAGTATATGAATATTTCTATATAGATATACTTTGTATATGTTATAATTATATATTTGAATTCAATTATAGGAATCTGTGACCTATTTATGTTATCCTACTGTCTCATAGTTGTCAATCCTCACTGAGATTTTCACGGAGGTTGACTACTTATAATTAAATGCAGCTATTGATTGGTTTATCGCTTTCTTCTTGCACTCCCCAGATTGTCACTTGTAGTAAAGTCTACAAATTAATTTTATAAAGAATGGAAAACAAATAAATAAAAACAACTACAATGGAAATCATAACACAACGTGGGAAAGGTTTACATCAACTATAGTTAGCAGGCTGCATTCAGTAGGCAACATGGGCTTCTAAAACCACAACGGATAGTATTTTGTTGAACCCAGATGCCTGGATTATACATCAGCAAACAGTAATCATGGGTATAGCCAGTCCCTTTTTGTTTAATCATTTCTGTCTAGACCTAATACTCCACATGTCTTGATCCTAGAATTTCCAGCCCTATGAGTGCTGCTGCTTTCCAGATTCTTAAACATTTTGATAAATGCTAGCATGTTGCATGGGATAAAAGTAATCCAAATGGAGCTGCAGGTTGGCGACTCTACCATAGCTCTTTGGAATTTATTCTTAGTGGCACATTTCAAAATGCCCCAGGTGGCAGGTTTGGTCTGAATCACCGCATGCATTCACATTCCAGTGATTGTAACATTGCGACCCAGTGGATAAAGTTGAAAGACATCAAATGGCTTTCTTTTCCCCAAGTTCTCAGCTGGAAAGAGAACAAAACAACCTGTTCATTGCTTTGTATAGGAATTTGAATCTAATCAAGAGTTGAATATTAATCATGTTTTTACAGGAAGAACTACACCAGGAAGTTTTTCTGGCTCGGGGGAAATCGGAATGAAAATAAAGCCATATACTTCACAGATTTGAGAGTTCTGTGGATGATTCATCCTACAGTCATGTCAGGAATGCCTGGCTGCTACCAGATGAGTGGCTTGGGGGTCAGACTGGATTTCTGAGAGCCAGGTTGGTGGGAGGAGTCTCTCTCTTTGACCACACATTAGCTCAAACTTGCTGAGGTACAGACAAATCTGGAAATGGAAATTGTGGCCTTCCAAAGCATTATCTGGTTTCTTGGTTATTAGCTGAAATATACTTGTCTCTTTTCTTTTCTGCATTTTAGCCTGTCTTGGTGGGACTTTACATTGGTATAGCCCATTTCTTGGAGTACACATGTGCATTTGGGGGATTAACTTAGTTTTTATTTCTCTTGTCTAATATTATCTTACAATACTTCATATTTATTGTGTGATGCAATTTTGGTTTTATAACATTTGATTTTTTTCATTTAGTTCTCTTATCTACCTAACCAGAATTTATTAAGGGGAGGGGCTTTACTTTTTATCCTTCTGTGACACTATTTCCCTCCTCTAGTATCTAGCTGGAGTTAGAAACCAGACACATTCTGAATTCCAAAGGAAGAAAAAGTTCATGGAATAATGACCTTGTGAAAGAATTTTGTGACATGAGCAGCACAGAGATGATGCATTTTTCACAAGCTTATCTGAGTTTTGTTGAGCCCGTGGCATAAATGGATTGGGAGGCATTATGAGTGATGGCCCTGCGCGGTCCTGGGCACTGGCTGCTTCCTTCTGAGGCTGAAGCAGTGATTCTCTCTTCTGGGTTTGTCTTCCCACTGGCTTTTACCACTGAACCCAAGAGCAAAATCACTGAAAAAAAAAAAGCACATTAACTAAAAAAAAAAAAATGTATCTGAAATATAAAATCATGGATTGAAAGATTCCTGTTAAGAATCTACTTCTTCCATTTTTTTTTTCCACAAATGGTACGTGTCATAAAATAAGAACAGAACATATTATAGAATAAAAACTGGACAACAGTACAGTGAAAATATGAATATGATATTCAGTATACTTATTTAGAAAACAAGCTCTAACACTGAAGGTTTTTTTAAAGGGGATGTCTCATTAACTTAACTATTCAAGGCTCAGCAATAAGCAGGTATACCTGAGTTTGGCAACAGTTGGGAGCATTACTTCCTAGACCACACATTTTGGTACCCTGCTGTCTGGCAAGAGGTTACTACCCATGTGCTAAAGGACAACGATAGGCCTGTGATTAAGTAAGTTGGGAAAGTGGTGCCTACTCCTACCACACATTTGAAGAGTCATCCACGCTGCAGCTGTAGCAATGGTTCTCAGAAATCTGCCTAACTTCATTTAATTCAATGTTTCTCAAATATAATTTGCCTAAAATTTCCCTTCTGTTTATTTTCAATAAAAAAAGGAAATGCCCTAAGGTTCCAAAGAGCACACAGAATAAAATTTTGATGAAATTTACCAGGGATTTTTTTCCTTTGATTCAACTCTTCTGACAACAAGATGTGAAAAGACAAAATTGTTGTTTGTTGTGTAAAATTCTTGTGGTTTCCTCTGCCTGTGCTCCTGCTGATAGGGGAGCCAGTAGGTGAGAGAGTAGCTTCCACTCTACCTAATTTTTCTCCCTCTCTGCTTCCTCACTTATTGGTCTCGCTGATGCTTTTTTGTGGAGCATAGATTTCCTTATTTTTGTCCCATTTAACTATATGTATGCTATGGTTTTACACTGAGAATTACCAGATAGCGGGGCTTTTGGAAGTATGCTGTCAGGGGGTGGGCCTTATCTACAGTGGGCGTGGCCTAGAAGGGAGTATCTTCCTCCCTAGCGCCTCCCTTTTCTATTTCCTGATAGACATGCTGTGAGCAGCTTCCCTCTGCAGCCTGCCCTTCCATGCCAACCATAGACTGAAACTACAGACGCCATAAGCCAAAATAATGCTCTCCTCCTTTAATAACTGGGTGGTGAGCACTGGGTCTCAGGAACCAGGAAAATATTAACCTATGCTGAAAAAAATGTTAATATTTACTTTAGTAGTCATAGGAATGACTGGTTGCTTATTGCTAAATCTCTTCGTCTTTCCTATTTTTCTATCTGCAATACAGAAGATGTTTGGGAGACAGCAAGAAAGATACAGCACCTACTAACACTGCCTTTTCCTTATCCTTGGGATTATTCTGTGAGGATTAATAATCTATATCTTCTTTCAACTAACTTCATTGTTAAATCTCACAAATACATTCAAGTCTGCCTTATGTTGACAAATTCTCTTGCCTTAGTGTTGTTATAATATTATTACTCTCACTGTTACCTCATCCAAATTTGTAGAAAAGATCATTTTTAATCTTTTTGCTGATACCTCCAATCTATAATTCTACTCTCTGCACTGTAGCTTGTTCCTCATTCTTCTTCAAACCACTGAACTGACACTGTGCTGAGCATATCAATAACTATCTCTCTTGATCTTTCTGCCATGGCTGACTCATGCGCTAGAACTTTGATGAACTTTGTCCTTGCACAGCACCAGTCACCACACACATCTCTGGTGATTCCATTCTTTCTTACCCTGTGAGAGCGTCTGTGTCCACCTGACCCTAAGCCTCCTGTTCTCATGTATTTGCCCTGGTTCACTAGTTTTGCCATACTTGCTCTTTGTGGAGAACTTATTCCGGTCTTGAATATGGCTTCTCCACTTGCTTTTTGATCACTTGCAAAGATCAGATGCCAGCAAGAGCATCTCCTTTCTATGTCAAATTAGATAGAATACCTCCCAGGCTCCCCTATCTTAATGTTCCACAGAAACTTGCAGACTGTCATCATGATGGAGTTTACTTTTCCTCTTCCTTGTCTCACAGAGACCTGCTTCTTCCGTGTAACCTTATCACAGTTGGATTTTTCACTCTAAGAGAAGCTTGTGCCCAGCTCCCATGTGGTCAGCCTCTTCCTTCTTTTCTCCTTCACTTCCAGCTTGACCTTTCCAATCGTGCCACCTCGCCATACTAAGTAGCCTCTAAGCTTGTGGTATCATTGGCTCAAATTCATCATTTGTACACTTGCTGGGACAGTCCACCTCATGTGGTCTGGCCAAGGTTCCTCTGTGTAGTGCCAGCCAAACCAAGTGGAGGCTGCTGTCTACAGCAACAGAGCCCATCCAAGTGGGCTACAAAGTCTTTATTTTCCCAACCACTTCCCACAGGGAGGCTGGCTAATCTTCACTTCAAGGAAATCAACATTACACAGCAGACTGAAGGCAAAAACAGACATGAGAGCCCAGCTGTCTTCTATTAAGCCAGACATTAGTCTTGCAAATGCAGAAAGCAATGCCACTTTTCTCATCAAGTTTCTTTCTTGCTTTAGGAAATGTGGTTATTTTTCAAAAAATAAATTATTTATATCAGTGTATAGCAGGCTACATTTTATAATGAATGTATAAGTACTCATAAGTGTCTCAGTTATGGTTTCCAACATAGTAAACATAAATTGTTATCACTAGTGTAATCCAAACTTTGGGAGAATCTCAATAATTTTTAACAATGAAAAGTAATATGGCATTTCAAATGTAGTCTACTGGAAACTTCAGCTCTAAAGAAGACTCCAGAATCTCCTTAGCATGTAGGCATTCATTCACCTATTTAATAAGTTTGTTCATGAAATCCACAGCAAATCATAGTGTGACACTGAATGTACATCTGATCCATTCAATTCTGGAAGCATCTCTATATCAGGGCTTCTTCAAGCCTTTTTCATGTTATGTCACTTGTTATGGTTTATGTCTAGTTGTCTCCCCAAAGCCTCATGCAGTCATGGGGCAGGGACTTCTGTAGATTGAGACTTGACTCATGAGTCACTGGGATTATGTGATTTAGTACTGATCTAGAGTTTGAGACTTGATCCTTGATCCCCGGGATTATGTGCTTTAATACTGGTGGGATTATTGGTCTGAGTAGGGCTGGGACTATGGATGTGGTCTAGGGCGGACATCCTAAAGCAGAGAGCTTGAATATAATATAAAGAGAGACAGACTCAAGCTGTTGCTCTGCTGCCTTGATTGGTTGACTGCCTCTGCCACTATTTTGTTGCTGTTCTGCTGCCGTGAACTGGATGCTTTCTGCCCTGTTCCACTCAGCCTTCGGCTAGCCGAATATGGACTGAGACCTCCAGTAACTGAGAGCTAATAAACCTTTCCTTCCTTCATTTTGGGTGTTGGGTATTTGTCCCAGCAATGAGTAAAAAGTAGCTAAGACATCACTTTTCTGTGTTCTCACTATACTAAAACAACTTATTTTGTGTACTTCTTCTAAAAGATTGTCAACTCCTGAAGAAGAGGATGTATTTTATTTCCTGAGGATGCAGTGTCAGCTCGTGATTCAGGGCTTCAAGGTCATGCATATTGAGAGTTCGTAGGTCAAAGATAGCTCCATGGTCAATCAGCTTTGAGTTTTTATGACTGCTTTTGTTCTTTCCTGTTACACAAAACTCTGATCATTCTCACAGTCTCATAATCTATGATCATAAATTACTCATTTATGTGTTTATTCACTCACTCATTCAACAAATACTTATTGAGTTCATACTGTATCTGAAGTACTGGATTCTGCAGAGTTTACAATGACAAAACAAAGCAGGTGTACCCTGCTTCCATGTAGCATATGACTTCTCATTCAAGCTGAGACAGTTCAGAAAATAAAAATAATCATCATAAGGACATTGGGTCAAATGACAAAAAAAGGAAGCCTTTGGCAAACCAGAAAAGATGATCACTCTACTTATAATCTACTTTAAGATCAAGTTGCATTTCAAGTGAACTAGGAAGGTATTAAGAGGTTTTATGACCAGTTTGGATACTATATGGAGAATAGAAAATGAGTAATGCTTAAAATAAGACCATTTATGAACTTTTTGTAGTATCTAATAAAAGGGTAAAAATGGCTTAGACTACAGTGGAAATAACAACTTCAAATTTTTTTTTTTAAAGAAAAACCAACTAAATTTGCTGGTTAATTGCAGGATATGAAGAAACTATAGTAGACCGGGGAGATAGCTCCGTAGCACAAGTGCCTGCCTGGCAAGTGCAAGGTCGTGAGTTTAAACCCTGGTCCCGCCAAAAAAAAAAAAAAAAGAGAGAGAGAGAGAATGAAGAAACTATAGTAGAGAAAAATCCTATGAATTTTAGTTAAGCAACTGGGCAGATAATGGGATCTTTTATTGAGATGAAGGGTTTTATAAAAATTTAGATTTGTAAGAGGGGTGAGTGAGGCAGAAATCAAGAATTCAGTAATTTTGTAGACTACATATGAATTGTTTGTGATACTTTCAAAGAAGAAGCAATTATCTGGGTATATACCAAGATGAATTCAGAAGAAATGATTGCTAATACACCCACCATCAATACATAGACAACATCAAAGTAAAATAAAGTTGAAAATTTTTCCTTCTGACCTTCCATTTATAAAAAAAAAACTGGCATAACCCTTACCCTCATCTCAGTCTGTTGCTGTTACCATAACACCTGAGCCTAGGAAACACGTTAGAAAAGTGATTCAGTTTTGGAGACTCAAATTCTAACATCAGGCTGCCATCCTTTTGGCCTCTGGGGAAGCCCTGTGGCCAATGGCATCACAATACTTGAAGCAGATATGCGAGAAGCCATGTGGCAAGACAGCCTGCCAGATGGAGTCAGGGAGCAGGTGTACCCATAGGCTTACCTATTTTGTAATTATCTGTTTTCTTGAGAACTAACTCGTTATCCAAGTACTGCAGAAGTCGCTCCCAAGAGCAGCGTAACCCAACTGTCCTCCCCTTGGTCCTGCCACCACCACACTGACCTCCAAGCTTCAAGACATTGGACCAGCCTTTGGGAAATAAAATCACACACCCAAACTACATAGCACTGCTCTCTTCCCCCAAATACCTGGGCCATAAAAAGGGTTCAAACTTGACCCCCAACTTCCAATTTTGAAGGTTTTACTGTATCTCCGGTTCTGCAACAAACAAATATATTGTATCTTTAAAAATGTTAGCTGTTTTAGGGCAGGGCTTATTGAGTAGAGCTGTACTCCTCAGGGCTTGAAAGCAGATCACTTTGAGATAAATTAGATTACTTTCCAAGTGTGTGAGTAATTCAGTTATTATTTATATTAATCACCTAGAGAAAGTATTTCTAAGGAGGGATCCATTTGGTTGGTGAAATGTCAAGCTACAGTATTTTGTTTACTAAGTTTATATTTCTTTAGGTTTTCCCAGGGCAGAGACAGCCTTGATTTTGCTTGTAGATATAGTCATTATCTTTATGGTCAAAGTTACCAGTCTAAGGCAACATAATTATCATTAATTATGGGTGGATCTTTTTGTGCTTTTAGACTTGAAATTAAAACTGAAATGATTAGGTTATTAATCTTTGCACTTTTCTGTTTATGTAAGAATTATTACTTCTGGGATTTTCTAACAGAATTAAAGATTTCAAGAATTTTGGACAATATTCTATAAATTTCTCAGAGGCTTATTACTTCTTTATTCAGTACATCCAACCCATAAAGGAAAAGAATAACCATGATTTGTTATCAGGGATTTAACCTTGATTAATTTTTGATATTGAATTGAGGATGAAAAATATGTGTTTAAAAATATAGCTGATTGGCCGGGCGTGGTGGCTCACGCCTGTAATCCCAGCACTCGGGAGGCTGAGGCAGGAGGATCAGTGCGAGTTCGAGACCAGCCTGGGCTACAAAAGTGAGCTCAAGGCTAGCCTGAACTGCATAGTGAGACCCTGTCTCAAAAAGACAAAATAAATAAATAAATAAATAAAAATAAAAATATAGCTGATTATGTAGTTTATCCAATCATTTCTAGGTGTTAATAGACATGAGGGTCATAAAATAGTATGTTACAAAATATAATTTTATCCATTTCTTGAGGATTTTAATAAGAAAAGTAATATGGTGATTCTGGCTACTTAAACATGTATTTGCATATGTGCATGTGTATGTGTGTGTGTGTGTGTGTATGTACATGTATGAGTATATGAAGGTGTAAATTTATAGATACAACCATATGCTGTGTAATGACATTTGGTTGATGGAAATCACATATACATTGATTGTATTCCTCACGAGATCATAACTATTTGTCTGTGCAAGCCTAGTCTATGATATTCACACAATAACAAAATCACCTCCCGATCCATTTCTCAAGATGCGTACCCTCCCTTAAGTGACGCATAACTGTATCTGTACATCTGTTGGTTGGGCAGGTACATAGCAGTGTATATTGGAAACTCTGTGTACACCAAACAGTTGATAGTGATGTATTCTGGAACAGAGATAAGGGAGAAAAATATATATATTAAAGGGCTTTCACATTTATTCTCTAATGGCCATAATATATGAATTTTTCTCCCTGTCCATATATCTATATTTTTTATGTAACTCAAAAGGGATTTCAAGAGATATTTTAAAAAGAAATGAAAGAAAAGCCAAGAAGCAAATGGATCGCAATCATTTAACAGAGGATAAGAAAGATGGAGGGGATAAGACGGCTACGGAAAAACAGAAACATGCCCAAATATGTAAAGAGGCTCATCCCTCAACTTCTCCTCTAGAGAACTGCTGCAAAGATCTGCACTTTTTAATGCACCCGTCTAAACCGCAGCTAGGCCACAAGTCGTCTGTGGCAACCAGCTGGATGTGACTCGGGAGCACTTGTCTACTGGCTTTGAGTGGAGAGAGACGACGCAGATGGAGAGCTC
Organism: Myocastor coypus; assembly: GCA_004027025.1. NCBI lineage: Eukaryota > Metazoa > Chordata > Mammalia > Rodentia > Myocastoridae > Myocastor > Myocastor coypus. The sequence continues at coordinate 16,529 of PVJA010027494.1, read as the reverse complement.
TTCTTCTGCTGTGACTGGCCACCCCACCCACCTCTGAAGTGTCTATCACTGGTTGCAGCCCCCCTTGAGCAGAAGAGTCCAGGCTAACGTCATGCAGGTTGCTCTGTTTTGAGTTCCTGTTACTTAGACGGCTGACCTTGGCTGACAGCCTCACGCAGTTCTTTTTTAAAACCAAGCTTGAGACCATAATTTTAAGTGAAATAAATCCTACTTAAATATCCCATGGTCTTTGTTCTATGAGAAAAGCAAAGCATAAGTCCACTAAAGGGCACGATAAAGAATAGATGGTTGCAAATAGGCTGGGTTTTATTCAAGTGGGAAGGGGACCTATAGATGGAGTCAGGCCAAGGTAGAAGGAGGAGGGGACATAGAAAGGATTACTGTGAGTTACACGTGTGTACCAACTTCCCACAACCGCAGGGATCATCTACTGCAAGTGGATGTGAATAAAAATAAAAATTAAGATGCTTGCATGAGCTGTCAGCCTTTCCCCCAGGAATGCTCACGCAGGTCCTCAGGAGTCGCATATCCCTGGCTCAACATGTAGGGGTTAAGAGAAAGAACTTCCTGTGTCACTCACCCACTGCAACTTCTGAGAGGAGTTTCTCTGTACTGTGTCCATCCTGGTCCCCACATAATTCTGGAAACTCTTGGAGAAATTCCCCTCAAGAATGAAGCCATTCTGGTCATCAGAGAACACATTGAAACTTGGATTAACATACTTTGGGGAGCTAGGCGAGAAATGCATTTCCTTCCTGGTAACTGCAAGTTCAGCAGTTGCTCCTTCATCTCCTGCTGCCCATATCCGAGTCTTCTCTCTGTACCATCTCCCCTTCTTTCCTTTCTAGAGTTTGTTTCCTCTCCTGTCCAGCACTCTTCAGCATGCCATCTACCATGGACGCACAAGGTATTTGGGGAAAGAAGCCCAGTGCCACTACTCAAGTCCCTCACCTTCCTGCCCTCTTGCTGTTCACAGTGACACAGCCTTCCCAGCAGGGTTGGCTCCTGGCTTTCAGGGCTGTCCTAGGCCACTGTGACCTGACCAGACAGGCAGCTTCAGTGGTTCCAAGCAATGCACCTCGAGCCTCCCAGCTGAGGCCGGGTCACTTTGAAACTGCCCGTCTCTCTTCTTCAGTCTGTGCCCATGGCAGCCCTAATGTATGTGTGTGTGTGTGTGTGTGTGTGTGTGTGTGTGTGTGTGTGTGTGTGTGTTTTAACATAAGGTTGCTCTGGCTGGCCTCAAACTTGTCATATTCTTGCACTAGCTTCCTAGGTAACTGAGATAATAAGCATGTCCCATGATGCTCCACTTCTAACACATCCTCTTTAGACAGAAATGGGGTTCTTTTGTTTTCTGTGGCCTTGGACACAAGATCTTAACCTGTTTTTAAATCTCCCACTGTGTGTCCCACTCATTTACCTCTGCTTTGTGCCTCGCACTGCCCAGCCTCCACCCCACCCCTCCCTAAAAGGAAGACCACAAAGAGCAGAAGAAGCACTGTGATTTCCATAAGACAAGATGGTGTATGTTTTGTATGAGATAAGGCTCTAAATAATATCATTTCCCTGGATGTGTGGGCCTTTTTTTTCAGTACCAGGGCTCAAACTAGGGACCTTGCCCTTGCCAGGCAGACACCTAAACTACTGAAAACTGGAGTTTTCATTCTCTTATGGGACAAAGATTTATTAGGGAAAGAATTTGTATTCTACTATGCCACTTCTCCTGAATTTTAGGTTGATTAATTGAGTTGTATCATATATATATATATATATATATATATATATATATATATATATACACACACACACACACACACACACACACACACACACACACACACATACTGGTTGCTTAAAGCATTGTTGATTCCTCACAACTTCCGGTTATGGAGCATGGTAGTCAGGCTTGTTATCCCAGCTATTGGGGAGGCTGAGACAAGAAGATTACTTGAAGGGTAACCTGGACAACATGGTTAGACTTCATCTCAAAAAATAAAATAAAATATCCAAAATGTGTTTTGTAAGATTTTGAAGATGTAGGTGTTATGGTTTCTATCTAGTTGTCCCTCCAAAGCCTCATGCAATCATAGGGTGGGGACTTCTAGAGTTTGAGGCTTGACTCATGATCCACTGGGATTATGTGTTTTAGTACTGATGGGATTATGAGTCTGAGTCCTTCTGGGGTTATGGGTGTGGCCTAAGACCGAGAGCCTGAATGTAACATAAAGAGACAGAGACAGACCCATGCTGTTGCTCTCTGCTCCTCTGGTTGTTCTGTCGCCTCTGTCGCCATTGTTGCTGTTCCACCACCATGAACTGCTGCTCTCTGCCATGTGCCTCTCTGCTTTGGAGCCAGCCAAGTATAGACTGAAACCTCTAGTAATTGTGAACTAAATAAACCTTTCCTTCCTTCATTTTGGGTGTCAGGTATTTGTCCCAGCAACGAGCAAAAAGTAGCTAAGACAATAGGTAAGATGGTTCAAGTGTAGGTTAGGCCATATAACACCAATTTCCAAGTAAAGATAATGAAATTAACACAAGGAAATGAAGTCAAGAAATTCTAGACTGGCACTTTATCTATTCTTTGGATTTTACTCAGAGCAGTTTTACCCTTAGGACAATTTTCACTACTAACCTAGGAGACAGAGTCAGTTGTTTGGTGACGGGAGAGAACTCAGCTCATTCTTAACTAACAGGGGAGCAGATACTGTGGAGGAATTCGACACCCCCTCATTTTCTATGTGCCCATCCAAGTATTTTGAAGTGACTCTCCCCAGGCAAAGCACAGCCTCCCCCCCCCCCCGGGTCCTGTAAGGGTTCAAGTTCTCACTATAGCAGCCTGCAGCCACCCTAGCACCGCTGCTACTCAGTGAATCAGCAGGTTCAAACTCAAGCAAGAATCCAACAGCCATTGCCCAGGCGTGAATCAGCCAGGATGAAGTCCAGTTCATTGCTTTGCAATGATATGTGTTGGTTCTTATTGCAAATGTGGTTCAAAGAAAAAAATAAATAAATAAAACCCAGGAAACCTGGGCACAATTTGTCACCAAAATAGCAATCATTTTGATACCATGATGTTGAAGAGACCTGGCTGGTCACTACGTCATTCTAAGGAGTCTCCAGATTTCTATTTTTGTACAAAATGACCAAGAGAGGCAGAAGTGAATCATCATTTATTGTTCTCAAAAATGAGTAACATCTCCAGCCTTTCAGAAAACAAGAATGATGCACCTCGCATTCCTAATCCTCTCATTGTCCCTAGTTTTAGGTACCTAATTCCATGTCTGCTTATGGGTGCCCTTTGGACCAAGCCCAGATGTGTGACACTGGCCGGAAATAAGTCAGGGATCTTCTACTTCACATGAATCTCTTTAGAATTTCTTGGTTCTGCTTGAGGCATTCCTAACCATTTCATTGACAAATAATGACTTTTCTATTATTCACCTGTGCCTTTATTGGTGAAGTAATAAATCCTAAACACCCGCAAATGGCCTTTCTCTTTTTCAAAGCTTTGGGATCTCAAAAGTAATGTTCTGAGTTCTAACATCTCTGCAGAATGGCATCTCACTCTCTGTTATGGTTTATGTCTAGTTGTCCCCCCAAAGCCTCATGGAGTCACTGGGCGGGGACTTCTAGAGTTTGAGACTTGATCCATGATCCCTGGGATTATAGGTTTTAGTACTGATGGGATTATGGGTGGAAGTACTTCTGGGATTATGGGTGTAGCCTAGGGTGGGAGCTAAGGTGGAGAGCCTGAATGTATTATAAAGAGAGACAGAGAGACAGACTGGAGCTCTAGCTGTTGCTGCTGCTCTGCTGCCGTGTTGGTTGGCTACCTCTGCCACCATTTTGTTGCTCTTCCGCCGCCATGACCTGGATGCTCTCTGCTCTGTTCCACTCAGCCTTGGGCCAGCCAAATATGGACTGAAACCTCCACAAACTGTGAGCTAAATAAACCTTTCCTTCCTTCATTTTGAGTGTTGGGTATTTGTCCCAGCAACGAGCAAAAAGTAACTAATACACTCTCGGATGATCTTGTTCACCACTGAGAGTTAAGATTCCTATGGAAGGCAGAGGAAGCCCAGGGCAAAGATAGGAGCAGACAGGGTTCTACATCAGCAGTAGCAGGGCCCTGAGTGTCCCTGGCTTTATTGGTGACATAGCCAACCTGTGGCTGTTGAAGTCTCTCCTGTTTTGTTTTGAAAGACAAATTAAGTAAAGAAGACCTCTGTTTGTTCTCATCTTCTTGGAGAGGATTAACAAGAGGCAGAATAGTCTGACTGAAAGGGCCACAACTTGTAAACAGTGAAAAGCTTCTATTTTCATGTGGGTTGAGTCTACAAAATTGTAGAATAACCTGATAATACTTTCTATCTGACTGTATTAGGAGAAATACCCCTCTGAGGCTTGCTTCTTTCACAAGGGCTTCATCTGTCTCTGAGTTTAAATTAACTAGTTTAACCAACCAGGGGTCATGCTCAGGCTATCTATAGGGAGAGCTAGAAACAACTTTTTCAAAGTATTCGTACATAATGGACTGTTGAGAGTCAGACCACAGCTATACAAATGGCTGTCTAGAAAACATGACATCAACAAGAGAGACTTCTGGTTGTTGAAGTGAGATGTTTCCTTTTGTGACACAGCATATTTGCTGGCCATGAGAACTTTCCCAGAGTTTGCGCAGACACTCATTATGACAGGTAATCTGTCGGCCTTCAACTGAGGCAAAGAGGTTCCTCAGAAGTCTGTGAGAAGCTCCAGCTGCCACTCATGAATAAGAAGATAAGCTGCACTTAGACTAAGCTTTGGTTGCTTGTGTGAGCCGGTAGTGAATTTATGAAGGGCTTCATACAAAGCACAGATCAGCAGATCTATTAATGGATTAAAGCATTCTGATCCCAGAGTCTGGTCTTACCCTTGGGATGGCTTGAATGTAAACTCAAGTCTATTTATATTAAAATTGTATTTCCTTTAGCACTTGAGCCACGTCTGTCTTGTGGGGTTTACCTTTTCCAATTTGTGTTCGAGTCATATTCTGTATTCATGCCCTAACTCCTTTGCCCAAAAATTATGCTCACATTGTCTAGATATGGGCCTCAGTTACTTGTTCTCAACTGATAGTAATCCACTGAGTTATAAACCATATTTTTGATAAGTCAGTCATCTCTTTTCTCATAAGTAAAAGGGCATGTATTTCTGCACAGAGACATATGCTGATGGCTATAGGTAAAGTCTTAAGACTGAGAAAGCCTAGGTTCTTGTTTATGGGTAAAATGATATTCCAATTATTTTAGAAAAAAATCCATTATATAGTTTCAAAAGAAGTGAAGGACAGAGTTTGTTATGATAGTTGAGTTTTTGCAACATTCGGATACTTCTTTAATACTCAGCCTTAACTCCCACTGCAATTGCATGGAGCTGTGACATCAGACAGGCATTCTGACAAACCTGTAGAAATCAGAAAGGTGTAGACAAAACTGATCCATGAGTGTGTACGAGACTGTCGGTACCCAGCAGAAGAGCAGCGGGCTCCTGCAGTGAGGAAGCTGCACAGCTTCTTGTTTTTCAGGTAATTCCTTGCTGAAGCTCCATATACATACAGCAGGCTGTTCATATTTTCATCTTATTGCGTATGGCTGTAATGGTCCATTGTTTGTAATAATTTGTAATTTGTTTCCTTTTATCAGCATGTTTCCTATACTTCATAAATGGGTTCCTCATTATACATACTTCTTGCCTCTTGATCCCTCTCACTCTTTTTACCTCACCCTTTTCTGTTCCTACCCCATCCCAAGACTCCAGGGTCTGTGTCCCTGTTTCCTATTATTTATTTCATTTTACTCTTTAAATTATTGATATCTTAGGTTTCTCAGATAAGAGAAACTAGGCAATAGTTAGCCTTCTATGTCTGATTTATTCTACTTACCATGATGATCTCAACATGCAATTTTTAAAAAATATTTTATTTATTTATTTTCTTGTTTCAGAACCTTTGTTTATGGCCGGCTCAGCCTGCCCCGAGGGAAGGGCTGGCGCAGCATGTGGTGCCGGGGATCGAACTGCGGTCCCTGAAGCCGCCCAAGCTTCCCCAAGTAGGCGCTTTAGACCACTGAGCCATCCCGCCAGGCCCCTCAACATGCAATTTTGACTTGACATTTCTTCTTATTTATCTTTCCTCACTATCTGGACTATAATATTATATCATTCTATCAAGTGGCTAAAATCCTATCTATTTAGTAAGTGATCCCTAATTTAGAATAATAAAATGCTAGAACTTAAGATTGAATTATTCTAACAGGAATAAAAAATAATCCTCAACAGTCAAGTGAACATATTGATGATTAGTTTGTTTCCTTTTAAAATAGAAATGAGTCACAGCTCATCTGAGAAGGCAAAGCTCCCTCAGAGATTCATCAAAAATACTTAGGACAGTTAATTATGAGTTAATCCTTACAGCTGAAAAGTACGACTACACATCCGGAGAGATATCTAGTGATAATTTGCAAACTTAAATTCTATTTCTTTATGGCTTTGGCTTAGTGAAATTACCAAAAGAAAATAATATAAAATATAGCTGATAAAACATTACACATAGAACTAAAATTTTACCTCATATTTCTCAGGGGCAGTGCCCTTAAAATTCTGGAAGAGCAATTTAATTTAATTCTCAAACTTCTAGATGTACTAGGCTGAATAGTTGGACAAGAGTTTTCACCCTCTTCAGATACCTGAGCCAAAAAATGCCCAAATCCCTTTTTGATCTTTGTTGCAAAAGGATTGCCAGTGTTGAGAGCTCAGCAACCATAGGTTGTTTATTATACTGGAAAGAGTCTTCTGGGTTACACTCCTTGTGTGGCAGGCACAGAGTGACATTGTGCACCTGCGGTTCCTCTGGGACCCTCATGAAAAGGAAACACATTATCTTCCTGCCTATACCTGTCAGTGAATCCTGAAAACACAAATCCAATATATAAAGCCAAGCTTGACTCTAAAGTTAGGACTCTACATCTGTTTTTGGCTGTCGGGGGCATCGTGCTTGCTGCCCAGGTGACCAAATTTGCTGCGAGACAGTCTAGCGTCAGGGTGCCCCTAAGCAATGAGCCCTTGGGGTGTGTCAGTGCGTACCTCTCTGCCCGCTGTCATCCTCACTAGGAGTCCTCACCAACCCCGAAGAAGAGCTTCCAGAGACACGGAGAGAAGTCATAGCCTTTGCAACTCATTTGGGTGAATATCTTAATTTACAAATACATTTTGTCTCCCGTATGGCTCCTAGAGTTTGGAGAAGTATGTGTTTGCTTTCACTGCCTTAAACCAGTTATGAATTCCTTGCCTCCCACAAAGAGACCAAATATGCTGAAATGTAGTCGCCTGACATAACCATGACAGCGTTCGTAGTTCTGGGCCCAGCCTCCTCTGCCCGTGCACGTCTGCGCGTCACCTGTGCATGTTGGCTGTGCTCCGTTTCCACCCCTCCTGTGTCTCCAGGTTCTCAAGAACGTTTGAGTCTTGATGTCAGTCACCGATCTGCTTACACTGTCGTGTTCAAAGTGGCCTTGTAGCCATGGACATCCGGACTCGGTGGCTGTTCTGATGCTTGCTGGCTTTGTCGCTTTTGATAAAGAAACTTTAAGCTTAGCTTGCTTTAGAAAAGCACTGAAGACTAAAAAATTTTCAAGTGATATCTGAAATACATAGCAGCTTCATAAACATCGAGGAATTTTTTAGGTCTTTGCATTCAGTCTTCTCTTTTTTCGAGACAGGGTCTCACCAAATTGCTAAATTGCCCAGGCTGGGCTGGTACTTGAGAGCCTTCTGTCTCAGTTTCCCAAAGTGCCTGGACTGCAGGTATGTGCCACCATGCCCAGCTGAGAGCAAGGATTTCAAAACAAATAAAGTCATGGAAAATAATTGTGCTATATTTTAAGGATAATAACTTAAATAGGACTTTATTAATTACCATTCTAAGACACATAGATTTTACTATGATTCGTATATTAAAAGAATATAAGAGGTACATTTCCCAAGGTATTAAATTGATCCTTAATACATGAGTGAAATATTGGCCAGATATTACTGATTTAACTTGCACTTTAAGAATAATGTGAGGGCCCAGCAGGATGGCTCGGTGGTCTAAAGCCCCTGCTTAGGAAAGCTTGGGCAGCTGCAGGGACCGCAGTTTGATCCCCAGCACCACATGCTGCACCAGCCCTGCCCTCAGGGCAGGCTGAGCCATCCATAAAAATAAACAAAGAAACAAAAGTTCTGAAACAACAACAACAAAAAAAAAAAGAATAATATGAAATTTCAAAAAGATTCCTGGGTTTAAGAAACCAGACAGAAAAAAAAAAAAAAAAAAGAAACTAGACTGGCATCTAGAAAAACATAAGGGACATCACATAAGCTCTTATTTTCTCCTGAGGACATCTTCCTGAACTTCAAACAAAGCAGTGGTGCTGCGCTCAATACCTACCATGTTTTAAATCTGTTGGAAATTTTAAGATGCCAATACAGCTATCATTTCAACCCTGTACAAGGCTATAGACTCAAGATGGATTCAGCAAGTCCAAATTTTATACATTTGAAGCTGTTACACCAAATCTCGGAAATATGTTTCTGAGTTTTCTGTGGAAGCTCAAAGCAGTCTATTTTTAATGTATGTCTCATTTTTTTTTTTTTTTTTACCATCTCAAAGAATAAATAAGAACCTGCTGTCCACCAAATAAGATAGGGGTAGACTTGTCCAAATGCTACCATAGGCCATATTGCTGAAGATGAGCAGTTTTAAACTGAATAGTCCAAGGAATAACATTATATTTTTTTCCTCCTTCTTCCTGATTGGAGAAGCCAAAGGGCAAGCATTTAAGATTTCCATCCTCTTGCAGTGGAAAAGGAAACATACTGAGGAAAGAATCATTTGCATTTCTGGTCTATGTCCATCCGCCTGTCCCCTATGGATTTGCTGTGGAAATTTATGTTACCATAAAGGAAGAACAGTTCACTGTACCCTCAATGCCATGAGCGTATATTTTGCTTCCTTCAGTGTTTTAAAAAATATATTTGGATTTGAATGCATCTGTTTTTGAAGCAGCAGCTCGTCAGCTTTGTTTTTGGCTTACAGCAGTTATAGTGCTGCTTTAAGCTTCTCTTAAAGAAAAGAAAAAAAGAAAGAGTTCTTAAAAGTGCAAGCTTTTATCAGAAGTTACCCCTTGGCTATTTACGAGTGCCATGGTTACAGACCTGCTAGACTGATGATATTCACATGCAGGAAACGATGCAAGGAAAACAGGATTTGCACGGCTCCGACTGCGCTGGCCCAAGAATTCCAGGAAGTGATTGTGCTTTATGAAGCCGTCTGTGCTCCGCTAGATTGTCTATAGCTTTTAAGGTCAAGTCCTATCACACTGAGTTTGCAATGGCCTTTGTAAGAAGGCGGTGTGTTTACGAAGCTGGGTACAAGCTGTATTGTTTACCAGCCTGTGCAGCTTGAAGGTGCGACGTTACCCTTCACTCTTCAGGATGGTGCAGGAAATCAATCATGGGTTGGTCTGACACAAGCTTGGGACAGGTTCAAAAAGTCATTGGAACAGTGACCACACCATAGGCCAGCACATGGAGAAAGTCACGGAGTCCACGCTCCCTGACAGGACAGGCGGGTTGGGGCAGAAGACAAATGCGAGCAACACTCTGAGTTTATGTTCTAAGATTTCCAAGTTTCCTGCTCTGACCCCAGCCGTCTCCTTGCAGGGAGCGGGAGATGCTGGCGTACAGTAGGCGCTCATTCTGAGAGTACGGAAAAGAGAGTGAGACAACAATGGAATTGATTTCTTAGTAAGTGAGCTGGGAGGCAGCCAGGCATTCCAGGGCCTCGCTCTGGAATTCTTTGATTTTTCTACAGTGCACAATGACTAGAGACTGCTGGTGCCTCTGAGCTCGAGGATGCCGGAGCCAGACAGGTCCTCCAGACTGCTCACGTGCGCAGACCGCCCTGGTTGCTGACCTTGCTCTGCAAGCCCTTTGCAGCCGCTAGCCCAGAAACGACCCACCAGATCCCAGCCTGCTGCCTCTCCTCAAATGAGCTCAGCCCCTGAAACTAGGTTAAATCAGCAATGTTTCACCACTGCTATTAAGGACATTACAGTGATTCGACCATCTGGATATGCACCCTTCCCTCCAGGAGCAGTGCTGCTACCAGACCCACCATTCCAGCTATATTTGGGTACAGGGACCTCATATCACTCACCTTAGGGAACAAACTTGTCACCAGTAATGTTTCCAGATGGATTCAGTGAGTGAACCTCCGTGGGTGATTGTCGAGGCCAGGCCCATTAACATAAACTCAGTGACGACTGTGTGTCAAAATGAATGACCGATAAGAGAGTTCTTGTCCAGGCCCCACTTGATGTGTCGTGCATGGACCTTGTAGAGATCTGGCTCAACAAAACAGGGATATGTTACACTGACTGGAATTTCTTATACTTCCAAATTCATAGGCACCTTGAGGTTTAGTCTTTAATCCATAGGTACTCTGCAGATAAGGAGCACAGTTGCCATTAACGTGTTTAGTGAAACTGTTCTTTCTAGTAGGCTTCTAGAGGGCTGAAGTTGGATAGAGGGCTTAGCAAAAACCACCTCGTGCAGAGTTGGTAATTAGAACCAAACCACTTTAAATAAAAGTTAAAGTAACAACTGTGGGCTGGCAAGATAGCTCAGCAGTCTGAAGTGCCTGCTTAAGCAAGCTTAAGCAGGTGCAGGGGACCATGGTTCAATCCCTGGCACCATATGCTGTGCTGGCCCTGCCCCCAGGGTGGCCTGAGCTGGCCTGGAAAGAAAAATAGTAGACAGCACCAGATCAGAAGTGCTGCAACCTCAGTTTGTCAGGCCTTTGATTCCAGGAAATTTTAGCTCCAACATGTATAGACCTACAGGTGACCCTTCCCTAGACCTTTGGGTTTTCATCTACAAAACAAGGAGCTTCGAGGGCATGATGGAATCTCCAAGTTTTGGCCCTTAAAGCAGAAGAGTTTCTGAGGAGAGTGAAAGCTTCTTCAGAGAAACTGGAGACATATGAGAAAAAGAACTGATATATAAAAATTTGAGAAATATTGCCTTAGGATAAAAGCTACACTTTATATAAGTGAGGCATTTTGATTTTGCAGAGAGGATGCATTAAATTATTGGAAATGTTCTAAGTGGTTTATAGTATGGTTTTCAATTTCTGAACAAATAGGCTTCTACATTTTAAATGATTTGCCCCAGGTACATAGAGATTAAAGTTTTAACTCTAAAAACAAATCATACTCCTGGACTCCCAAACCTGGGCACCTGAAAGACCCACCTAGAGAGGCAGACACACCGTGAGGAGGAGGGTCCACTGAGAGTGGACCCCGTCTAGCCATATGCCGCATCCATCCTCCTCCATGAGATAGGTGGCAAAAATAGCAAAGGGCCAGGGATCTTACGAGAAAACATTTTTTCAATTTTAACTGTGCTAATTATGTTATTGTTTTGTCTTTGCTTTAAGAAATGCATACATAAGAGGAAAGGAAATCATGGAGTTATCCATTTGAGGTTTACCTTAATTAAGAGAATATTTACATTAGAAACTAAAGAAACCATGCTCAACTCCTTAATGTTGTCAACACATTGTCATATCCTGTAAATAAAACGTCAGGGTAATTGTTTCATGTGTTCAATGTTTACTCATAGTTAATAAAAAAGCAGTATTTAAAATCATAAAATACAAGAAAAGTAGTTCAGAGAGAAATATATAGTTCACAATTCTTTTCTTTAGTTTTATTTAGTTAGCATATGATGGCAACACCGGAAGCTTACGCTCATCTTAGGGGCCGGTGCCTAACGCGTCTCGGCTCCTCTCTAGTTCCTTTGCTTCTCCACTCACCTCCCTCCCTGACTCTAGACCCTCTTTTTTATGTCCATTATTATTTCTTTTTTTTTTTTTTTATGGCTGTCTCAGCCTGCCTTAGGAGTGTGGCTGACACAGCATGTGAGGCCAGGGATCGAACCAAGGTCACTGCAGCTGCCTCAGCTTTCCTAAGCAGGCACTTTAGACCGCTGAACCATCTCACTGGCCCCTCCATTATAATTTTTAATAATGCTATTTGAGTTCACTTCATGAAATGCAAGTTTTACATTCATCGTGGGTATTTTGTACAGGACGTTTCCCTTCCCCGGCCCCTCTCCTACCCCTCGTCCTCAGACTCTTGGACTCTTCATTATTTGTGAGAGGCCTCCGTATTTCCCTTTAATCAAACCTTTATTTTGCTCCACATTTACACTCTTTCTTATTTATTACACTTAACTTACAAATTATGAAAATCATATTCTATGTGCTAGTACTATCAACTCATTGTCAGGTCTTATAAATAAAATGTTATATTTATTCAATATTTTTGTATAATTTACAAAAAGCTGCATTTTAAAATTGTAGACTACAATAAAAGCAGAGAAAAATACATATTTCAACGTGTGTGTGTGTGCACGTGTGTGTGTGTGTATGTGTGTGTGTGAATGTGTGTGTGTGATTTGCTTCATTTAACATTATATATTCCAGATGTATCCATTGTCCTACAAAGGTCTTGATCTCTAGGTTCCCCTAGATAATTTAAAATATATGAGAATATTATGAACAACTTTATGCTAATGAGTTTGTAAACAGATGAATCACATGAGTTTGTAGAAAACAGAAGATAAAAATAACTCAGGAAGAAATAGAAATACCTAATATCATAATTTAATCTATATTTTAAAAGCTTCTCACATGGGAAATATTCCAGAAGAATTTATTCATTAATTCTACTGAACATTTCTTACAAAAATTCCTTCAAGAATGGACAAATATAAAATAATTCCTAACAAATTTTATGAGACTTGCATAACTTTGATATAAAAACCAGTTAAGGAAAAAATAAAATAGAGAAATTATAGACCAGGACATTATACTTTATTACTTTAACAAGTTAGAGAAGATTAAACAATATAATTACATATATATATGAAATCATATGTTATACATATAGAAGTGTTGTCTCATAAAATTCAATACACATTCATGATTAAAAAAATAAAACACTCTCGGCAAAGGAGTAAAATAAAATAAAGTGCCCTTAACTGCATTAAAAAGACCTATAAAACTGCAGTGCAAACATCATATATAATAGTGAACCTTTAAAATTTTTCCTTCCCGATGGCTAAAATCTAACTTTATTTAATATATATTTTTCTAAATTTTAAAAAATACAAAGGTCATGAGCAAGACAAAGAAGAGCACTGTCATGGCTCTTCTGCGGTGAGGGAAGACCCAACTATCGAGACACAAAAAAACAGAAAGAAATTCTCAGAATTACAGAGAAAAATATCAACCTCTCATTATTCATAGACAGTTTTGTTCAGAGAGAAAATCCACAATATGAACAGATAAATTAGGATGCTGACCAATTAATTATTAAAATCCATTGCCTTTCTACATATCAAAACTTTCAGGGCTGCAGAGATAGCCCAGCAGTCTAAGTGCCTGCCTGGCCAACTCGAGGATCCGGCTTTGATCCCTGGCACTACATGCTGCCCTGGCCCTGCCCCCGGGTGTGCTGAGCCAGCCACCAAGACTGGGCATGGTGTCACATGCCTGTAATCCCAGAACTGGGGAGGTGAAAACAGAAGGATCGCTAGAATCTGAGCTCCATAGTGAGATCCCTGCATTGAATGAATAAATAATATATATTTACAATATATAGAAATAGAAAATACAATTTCAAAAACTTTGGTACAAAAGTAACAAATTGCAGAAAACACAAACAGATTATTGTAACAAAACGTATATAAGGCCCTTCTCAAGAAGCTTTTTGCAGTTCATTAAATAAGTCCATTAATGGAAAAAAAAAAAAAAAAACAAAAAAAAAAACATGGTTTTAGATGAAAAGATCTAAATCATGAACTCACCAGTCTTCTTAAAAAGTCTTAAATGTTAATTTCACAACTCCACATATTTTCTTGGAAATTACAAGACGGTTTTGAATTTACACTGGATAGCCTCTATGCTCCTGAGAGTAGAGGGAGAAAAATTTGTTCCATTAAATATTGAGACTTATTGCAGAACTACAATGAATACTTATTAACAATGCATTGTTGCACATTAATAAGCAAATAGGAGAAAAAGAAGAGGAAACCTAAAAACAAACCCACAGTTTCCAGAGACTTGATTTATGACAGAGGTAGGATTTGAGATCAATGAAGAGAAAAATCAACTATTTAAGAAATGCTCGGGGCCAGGGAGATGGCTCCGTGGCACAAGCTCCTGCCTGGCAAGTGCAAGGTTGTGAGTTTGAACCCTGGTCCCACCAAAAAAAAAAAAAAAAAAAAAAAAAAAAAAAAAAAAAAAAAAAAAAAAAAAAAAAAAAAAAAAAAAAAAAAAGAAATGCTACATTCAGAATTTAAAACCTGTAATTATATCCCTCCTCACACTACAAATAAATATTAAATTCAAAAGGAATTAAAGACATAATTGTGAGCATCCACACCATATAATTCCAATGAAAACCAGGATGTGTATCTAGAAATAAAATGTAAAATGCAGATTCTGAGGGAAAAGATGGAAGAATACAATGCCTTTAAAATTATGAATACTTCTTTGTTAAAACTAGGAAAAGGAAATAGCTACAAAGTAAAAAGATATAATTATATGCAATGTAATTTATAAAAGCACATAAATTTCACATTATTAAAAATTTTGCCTGTTTTTTCTATTCCTGCTTTGACAATTTAATGAAACCAAATCAGTTATCATGGAAAAGAGAAAAGAATCAGTAGAAAAATAAGCATAGAGACTCAAAAAGGAATCCTAAGGACAAAGAAAGATGTTATTTTAAAACCACACGAGAAGAAGTTCAGCCCTTTGATAGACAAATACGTGCAGGAAGATCTCAGTTCGATTCTCCCATATAGAAAACAAAATAGAATTAGACAACACCACGCATAAGAGGAATATTGAGCAACAGCCATTTTTTTTTTTTTTTTTTCCTGCATCTCCTGGGAGTTTAAACGCTTTCTGCAGCCTTGCAAAACAGGCTTGCCTGCTCCACATACCGGAAGGCTGCTGTGATATGACTCAGCAGTCCCAGTCCTAGCATTGTAGGGTCAGAACCCTGCATGTGTGCATGGGGAAAGCATGCTCAAAAATTGTCATCAGTGCCTTTTTTGGAATCCTGAACTTGAAACACTTCAAACAGCAGGGTGCATGAATTCACACAGAGGAATACTGTGGAACGGTTACCTTCGCTATAGACACAGACAGCACCCTGAATGAATGTTTAAGATATAATTTTAAGCAAGAGGAACAAATTTTTGGAAGTATGATTTGGTTATATTCATATATATATGTATATATATATATATTTTTTTTTCTCAAATCAAAACAAAACTACATTCTATTTAGAGCATGGACACACATGATTTGTGTACATGTTAGCTCTGAAGCCATAAGGAATGAGGAACACAAATTTTGGGGCAGCAGTTTAATCTTTGCAATTAACGACAGGGGTACTAAAACTGCTATATTCTATTTCTAAAACTGAATGATGAGTATGCAGATGTTCAGAGCAATGTTGTTCTGCATAATACAGATGTGCCTTAGACCTTTGTGCAGATTATACAGCACTCCACAAAATGAAAAATAAATCTATACTTGGCACATCGACTCAAGTTCAAAGCCTTCCCAAAATGCCTTTAGGTTCCCCACTACTATTTTGGTGGGTATTGTTTACAAAGGCCTATCATAAGCTTAATCAATGTGGATGATGGGTTTTCAAAATGTACAAAATTCTAGAAAGTGAGAGAAGACCCTGGCTGCCCCAGATGGGAATGAAGATGAATGGACAGGAAGTTAGAGGATGCCAGGGCCAGTACGTGCCACACTGAGTAGTTTTGCATAGCGCCATCTCTGTCAGCAGCCTGCCTCACACTGGAAATCCCACAGCACTCACCACTTCCTCAGTGCCATTCGCTGTTCGTATCAGTTCCACAGAGCTACATTTCAATCCTAAAATGGAAGGAAATGGAAACAAAGACAGAGCTCTAGAAGTGGAATGCTCCAGCTGGGGTTTCCCTCCAGAGCTCTTCCCTTACACACATGCTGATATCCCGTTGGTCAAGTATTTGGAAAACGCGTCCTAGTTTTGCATTTTTCCCCTAAAAAGAATAATTTGTGAGCCCAGCCCAAACCCCACCGCTGGGAGCTGAGCCTGCGCACCCGCCGCGGGTAAGCCCCTGCGCCCCTCTGCCCCGCCTCTGCGTTCCCGCGACTAACTTCCTGTCCCAGCCCAGCCCAAACCCCACCGCTGGGAGTTGAGCCTGCGCACCCGCCGCGGGTAAGCCCCTGCGCCCCTCTGCCCTGCCTCTGCATTCCCGCGACTAACTTCCTGTCCCAGCCCAGCCCAAACCCCACCGCTGGGAGCTGAGCCTGCGCACCCGCCGCGGGTAAGCCCCTGCGCCCCTCTGCCCCGCCTCTGCATTCCCGC